>CAUYQU010015240.1:0-21026 GCA_963574635.1 Cheracebus regulus
TGCTTCCCTCCCTGTGTCCATGTGTTCTCATTGTTCAACACCCACCTATGAGTGAGAACATGCAGTGTTTGATTTTCTGTTCTTGTGTCAGTTTGCTGAGAATGATGGTTTCCAGATTCATCCATGTCCCTACAAAGGACACAAACTCATCATTTTTTATGGCTGTGTAGTATTCCATGGTGTATATTTGCCACATTTTCCCTGTCCAGTCTATCATCGATGGGCATTTGGGTTGGTTCCAGGTCTTTGCTATTGTAAACAGTGCCACAATGAACATTCGTGTGCATGTGTCCTTAGAATAGAACGATTTATAATCCTTTGGATATATACCCAGTAATAGGACTGCTGGGTCAAATGGGATTTCTATTTCTAGGTCCTTGAGAGGAATATAAATGAATTGATGGAGCTGAAAAACACAACACGAGAACTTCGTGAAGCATACACAAGTTTCAGTAGCTGAATTGACCAAGCAGAAGAAAGGATATCAGAGGTCAAAGATCAACCCAATGAAATAAAGTGAGAAGGCAAGATTCGAGAGGAAAGGATAAAAAGAAATGAACAAAGTCTCCAAGAAATATGGGACTATGTGAAAAGACCTAGTCTATGTTTGATAGGTGTACCTGAATGTGACGGAGAGAATGAATCCAAGCTGGAAAATACTCTTCAGGATATTATCCAGGAAAACTTTCCCAACCTAGCAAGGCAGGCCAATATTCAAGTCCAGGAAATACAGAGAACACCACAAAGATATTTCTCAAGAAGAGCAACCCCAAGGCACATAATCGTCAGATTCACCAGAGTTGAAATGAAGGAGAAAATGCTAAGGGCAGCCAGAGAGAAGGGACAGGTTACCCACAAAGGGAAGCCCATCTGACTCACAGCGGATCTCTCAGCAGAAACCCTACAAGCCAGAAGAGAGTAGGGGCCAACATTCAACATCCTTAAAGAAAAGAACTTTCAACCTAGAATTTCATATCCAGCCAAACTAAGCTTCATAAGTGAAGGAGAAATAAAATTTTTTGCGAACAAGCAAGTACTCAGAGATTTCATCACCACCAAGCCTGCTTTACAAGAGCTCCTGAAAGAAGCACTAAACATAGAAAGGAACAACCAATACCAGCCACTCCAAAAACATACCAAAAGGTAAAGAGCATTGACACAATGAAGAAACTGCACCAACTAGTGGGCAAAACAGCCAGCTAGCATCAAAATGGCAGGATCAAATTCACACATAACAGTATTAACTCTAAATGTAAATGGGCTAAATGCTCCAATCAAAAGACACAGACTGGCAAATTGGATAAAAAGGCAAAACCCATCGGTGTGCTGTATCCAGGAAACCCATCTCACATGCAAGGACACACACAGCCTCAAAATAAAGGGTTGGAGGAAGATTTACCAAGCAAATGGAGAGCAAAAAAAAAAAAAAAAAAAGCAGTAGTTGCAATCCTAGTCTCTGATAAAATAGACTTTAAAGCAACAAAGTTCAAAAGAAACAAAGAAGAACATTACATAATGGTAAAAGGACTCTAAATTTATTTTTAAATCTTAGCGTAACACTTTGACATGATTATCATCATGATTAGGACAGTCATCGGACATGATAGTTGTTTTATAGTCTTATTTGATCCTGGTGCTATGGCTTGTTGCCATGGATGTTTCCATTGTTTTACACTTTAAAAAGCCATCCAGTTTAAAACAACAAAGTTGTGCTACTTACGGCAAACTTCTGATCGGCAGCATGGATATCTTAAGTAAAAGAAAATGCTAAACCGAACTGCTTCTTACATTCTTGTCTTCAAATTGTTGCCAAAGGGAAGATTATGCACAGATCACTGGGTCAAGCAAGGGTTATGTTTCCCTCAGCAATGCACATTGTAATAAGTCATTCTCTTTTTTGAAATTACATCTTCACTAGGATCAGTATATAAAACACAGTTTTATTTGGGCTGAAAGTATAAGGTTGCAGCTGTTCACCTAGAAGATGATCCTTCATAATTATTGCCAGAAAAAAAAAACACACTTCAAAAAATACTCTGTGCTCTTCATGGTTCAACGATGTAAAATGTTTGTATCATGCTCATTATGGACAGTAAAGGCAGGGAGCTTATCCAACACACAGACCTGTAGGTCTGGTGCTAGGTCTAGAAAGACAGTCAACTGGAATATGGTAGCATACATGCCAGGTATACAGCTTTTTATGTTCACTCTTTTAGAAGCTGGTGGAAGCATCAATCATTATGATAATATCAAAATTTACATTTACAGGCCAAGTACAGTGGCTCACGCCTGTAATCCCAGCACTTTGAGAAACTAAGGCGGGCAGATCACTTGAGCTTAAGAGTTTGAGACCAGCCCACCCAACATGGTGAAACCTCGTCTCTACTAAAAATACAAAAATTAGCTGGGTGTGGTGGTGGGTGCCTGTAGTCCCAGCTACTCAGCAGGCTGAGGCAGGAGAATTGCTTGAACCCAGGAGGCAGAGGTTGCAGTGAGCCAAGATAGCACCACTGCACTCCAGCCTGGGCAATAGAGTGAGACTCATCTCAAAAAAAAAAAAAATTTACATTTGCAGAGTCTAATCTTCATACATATATTAACTCATGTGATTCTCTCAATATTATTATGAAGTATGTAAGAATTGTTAAATTTTTTTCTTTATAGCTGAGGTAACTGCAGTCCATCCTGTCTAGCAAGAAGTTAATAGCAGAGCTGGAAAGTCATTTTTCTTTCCTCTCCTTTTTCCTGGCTAGTCATTTTTCATAAACAGTGCATTGACTATTCCTACTACTTAGGAAGAGGGGAGCTCAAAGTAAAGAGTACCCCCATTGGATGAACTGTAAAAATGATGTCATTCAGTATACCAGAATGTACAGATAAACAATCAATAGGAAATGCAATTCTATTGGAAGATTGTATCAATGAAGCCACAGATAATCAGGTTGTACATTGAGTTTGTTAAAGACATAAAGGCTGCATATATCTTATTTTATCAGACTTTATGGAAAAATTTTAAGAACCTTGTGCACTGAATGTATGAAAATCATAGAAAGCAGGGGGGTTTTAAAAATTGTTTTATTCAACTCTTATTTTATAGCTAAACATTTTTCTTTAAAGAAAAGAAAAAGAGGTTTTGAAATTTTAAATTATTTCCTCCAGGTTGCACAATTAAAATACCACACAGCTGAGAGTTGAATATGTGCCTTCAAATGCCAGTATCCCCTAGCCTTACTCTCTACCATGCAGATACTTGGCTGCTTATGGGTAGAGGGCTAGATGACAGTGGTGGTTCCATTTAGCTCTGTATCTCTTTGGTGAGCAAAACCACAATCGAAGCCCCATTTTATAAGTAGAAAAGTTCGGTTGAGAAGTGCCCCTAGAAATAAATAGTAAGTCAGTGATGTAACTTAAGTCTCCAAGTGCTTCCTTGCTCATCTTCTCACAGATTGTGGAGTGTACCACGTTTCTGCTTCCACAGAAAAAGAATTTGTGGAGAAACATCTACATATTTCAGCCATGAGTGTTAAGAATTAAGAAAAAAAGGAGAAAAAAAAGAATATCTGTTCTCCAGCTATCACTGAAGTAAAGTACATATTGTCATGTTCTTTGATAATCTTGATTATGTTGGAATCAAGTCAAAATGTTAATGGGTGAGGTTTTAGGCAGTCATAGTTCCAACTGTTTAGGCTGATGTTTGGATAGACCAATGTTCTATTATGTCAAACTGAGGGATCTTTAAAAATGGTAAATCAGAAGCATGCTTAGCTGAAGTATCTTAAAAGAGCACTTCAGTTACTTAACTATCTTCTGATGACCATTGATCTCTGGCCAAATTATTGACACAATGGGTTTAAGAATAAAGAGAACCATTGGAATAAAAGTTTATACAGAAGGTACTCTTAACCGTCAAACATAGAAACATTAGCAGAAATGGGTTAAGACTAGGTAGGAGGCAGATACTTACTAAAGAGGTAAATAGCATGAATGATAGAAATATTTTAGTAACTTCTCTTTATCATCTATATACATAGAACATTTGATTCAAGTGTTTTTGATGCAGGCATTGTGACAGTTAAAGCAAATAGACACCCCGGAATCTTGTTCTACACTTAACCACCATCTGAATTCTGTGCAATTTTTACTTTCCACTCCATTAATTTAGATACTATTTGAAAACTTTGTTAAACTTTGGTCTTGTATTACTTTTATTTCTGAGATGAATCCTATGTGATGGTAGTGTATTAGTTTGATATAATGCTGGGTTCAATTAGCACTTAATATGAATAATGGAATTGATCTATAGATGTTTTGGTACTATTTATCTCTACTATCTTTATTAAGATTGTGTTAGATGTATTATTTTAGAATTAGAAAAAAGGCAATAATATATTATTTAGTCTTTTATAATTAGGAAGCCTCTAAGGGGTTATCAGATACACTCCCCCCAAAAGCATTGTTATAAATGAGTTTTAGTATAAAAGTAAATGTGTTATTTAGAGAACAGTTAGAAATTTAATTAGGGTCTCTTGTCAGACTGGAGCTGAGAATAAGAGATTGAATTATGGTCCAAATATTTTCCCCTCTCCCCACCTAAATACATACACAATAAAAAGGAAACTCAGAAAACTTACTGGAAGAAGATAATGCTCTTTATATAGATGTTTCGTAGCACTTAAAAACTCACGCCACCATAAAAATCTAGAAGAATTCTATCCTGACCAGCCGTGAAAAAGCTGTTTGATGTGACTTTCTATAATTTGCTTATGAAAACAATATATATTTTTTTTCATTTCCAAATATAAGATATATTTTACTTTTTTGAGATGGAGTCTTACTCTATCATCCAGGCTGGAGTGCAGTGGCACAGCCTTGGCTCACTGCAACTTCCGCCTCCCAGGTTCAAGCAATTCTCCTGCCTCAGCCTCCCAATCCCAAGTAGCAGGGATTACAAGTGTGCACCACCACATCCAGCTAATTTTTGTGCTTTTAGTAGAGATGGGGTTTTACCATGTTGGCCAGGCTAGTCTCAAACTCCTGAACTCAAGTGATCTGCCCTAGTTGTCCTCTCAAAGGGATTACAGGCATGAGCCACCATGCCCAGCCAAGATATATTTTAAATGCTTTTTCAAACTATCCCCCCATCACCAGACACTTGTAACTCTGAAAAATTACTGCTGTAAATTTTAAAAGTAAAAATCATAAGTTCTGTTATTGATCAACCACATTATTAAAAGGCAAAAGTGAGTGTTAAAATTCTAACATTAAAGCAGGAATCACAAAGTCTGATACGCAGAAAATTTGAGATACAAGTGAATTTTCATTGACTAAGCAGTTATCTGATTGAAACAATTTATGTTTCCTTCTGAAAAGAGTACATGGTTACTAATTATGTAGTTTGTACTAGGTTAATCCTTACTCCACCTCTATTCTTACTTATCCCCGTTGGTGCTGGATTGAAGCTTATCAAAGGACAAACTATGTTTGTTTTGCATATTGTTATTATTATTATTTAAAGAAGATAAAACTGTGGTGAGTGGTGTGAGTTTTAGGTTGGATTAAAATGTCACATAGTCAATTCTCTCTTTCTCTTTCTTCTTTCTCTCGCTCCATTTCCATCTTGTTTCTTAAAGTATCAGAGGCATCTGATGGGAAAATATTGGAATATGAATAAACTTTCATGGCCAGATAATGTGATAAGCTGGGAATTCTCAAGGAGTTTTTTTGGTTTTTGGTTTTTATTTTTTTCAATGCTAGGATGTGATGGTAATTTCTGACTACTTTTTGTGTTGACCAGTATGTGTCATTGATCCACTTTGTCTTTCTGGCATGAGACAAGGCTGGAGGATTCCAGTGGATTCCTGGAATTTAGATACATGCTCCTAACCTCAGGTTGAAGGAATTTCAGATGAGGAGCAGTGACTCACTGAGCACGCACATCTTGATTCCTGCCAGCCAGAAAAGCTATTCTCTCTCAAAATCGGGACATTCATTAACTCTAGTGAGGATCCTTGCTAATGCATAAGTATAACTATTAGGATTGTATCCCAGTGGGTCAGTGAGTGGAGTCATTTCCTCACTGTGTCAATGGCATCAATCCCTAGTTTGTGCATAAAGGAGTTTACAGAAAAAAATATCCTATGTTTTACAGAGGAAATGAGCTTTCATTTCCTTTCTTATTTGTAGCTCACCTCTGAGTATGATAGAAAGATTTAGCTCTGGGCAGAGTATTTTTCTGGACTTTGTTTATACTGTGCTATGACTAATAGCTTTCATCATAACCACATCCAGAATTGATGTTGCTTTAGGAAACAGCAGTCTACATCTCTAGTGAATTGCTTATCTTTCTTGAAAAAGAGTAGATTGCTCGTATTGTCATTCTTGTGTATTTTCTGATGTAATAAAGGCACTAATGCTCAGTTGCTTTAGACTCTATGACAGTACTGAAGACCACTTAACAGAATGCTGAGTAATACAACTGAATCAGACTCATCTCACCAAAAAGTTGAGCATGTGTATGTGGAGCTTTGAACGCAGTTAGCAGACAAGCCTATTTTGCCAACCTCTCTGAGATATAATACTGAAATTTTGCAGGCATAAATGATACATTTTTATGTACAGCTAACATACATATCTTGATGCTTCTAGAAACCCTGATTAGTTTTGAGCAAAGACAAAATAATGGGACTACAGAAGACCTCATGAAGGTTTCAGAGGCCTGAGTTTCAATAGCCTTTTCTTGCTGTTTGTACACCTGTCATATGACCAGGCTTTCCACAGCTGCTCTCAGTAGCCCTCAGCTTGGCTCACTCTTTTGCCTTCCAACATTAATTCATGTCTTATTCCCAGTACCACCGACAGTGAAGAGAGGATGACTGCCACATGAGAATAAAATTAGACAATTCAGGCACTCTGGCAGGACCAGCTACATAATTTTTAGGGCCCGGTGCAAAACAAGAAGTCTGGGACCCTTGTTCAAAAATTAAGAATTTCAAGCCCGTGACAGTAGAACTTTGAATCAAGCACAGGACTCTTCTAAGCATGGGACCCCTTGAAACTGCACAATGCATGCCTATGAAGCCTGGTGTTTAGTCTGGAAATAATGAGGGGTAGAGAGGAATTTGCTTTACATCTACACAATTTGGAAAGCAGTAATAGAATGCAAGAATCTTGTTTACAGTATCTTAGAATATTAAGCTAGGGAAACCACTGAAGTTTCAAGGTGAGTGATGATAGCATGTACCCCTTTACAACATAGCAGGAACAAACTCTTTCTTTGAGCAGTCACACAAGGTAGATAAAAGAGTTTATTTGTGTTGGCCACAAAGTTGAGTTGAACCATGGAAGCATCAAGCAGTGAGTGACGATAGCATGTACAACATAGCAGGAGCAAACTCTTTCTTTGAGAAGTCACACAAGGTAGATCGAAGAGTTTCTTATTTGTGTTGGCCACAGAGTTGGGTTGAATCGTGGAAGCATCAAGAGGTGACTGTGAAGACTCGGCCTGGGCATGAGTGACATTATTGGACTCCTGGTCTCAGGATAATCATAGAAGGCTCAAAGTAAATGTTGTGTGTATTGATCCAGACCTGGGTTGCTTTCATCAGTTAGACCTTTAGAGTGAATATTCTCACAAAACTTAGAGGAGATGAGAAAACACTGCTGCACAAGATTTGGTGTGTGGCAATGGTGGTACCCAGTGACTTCTCACACTTAATTCATATTTAAATTGTGTTTACATTCTCTCCTTTTTCTGACTTTCAATTTGCATAGCTGCTCAGCTTTTAATATATGGACTGTGACAGTGGGAAAGAAAGACTTAACAAAGACTTCTCAGAAAGAATGTTCTAGAGCCATTGAAAAGCTAATAAAAGAATATTCTCTGGTTCTTTTTTGTCGTAACACAAAGTATTAAGCAGAAAATAAAAACATAATGATAAAAATTAAAACACAACTGAGAAATGTCTTCATTCTTTAAAGTTCTATAAGGAGAAAATTGACTCCATCTTTTTAATGCAATAGTCATGCATAGAATATTTGTTTCTGAACAAAATAATTCTAGAGGCAGCAGCCTATTTTCTACTCATCCTGCACCTTAATGAAACATTTATTTCTGATGAGAAGTTACTCCATCAGGGATGTGAAAGTATGAAGTGACTCACTGTGATGGAGACTTTCATTTACGTCATTTTCTTTATTATATGTAACTACCCAATTTTGTATGTATCTTCACTTTGAGATAAGAAAAATATGGTTCAAAGTTAAACATTTCAGTAAGAACGTTCCTCAGGACAGTGATTGTGTAATTAATAGTTGTTTTATGATCATTGAATGATTAGAAAAATACTTGATTTTAGCAAACATTAGGGAAGATTAGGAAATTTGGAATATGTAATTGACATTCTTGGAGTATATAATTGAGGCCTTTTGTTCTTTGCCCTTTCCCCTCTTCTCCCCATTAAGGGTTAGAGAGTCCCCTTGTTCTTGAGTCTCACAGTAAGAAAAGCTGCCCTCAGAAAGCAGCAAAGAAAATGGTATCAGCTGTAGCACTGTAGACATCTGCAGGCTGGTGGGGGACATGTTTGGGCGACATGGTCTTCATGGAATCATTGCAGTTTTACTAGTTAAGTAGATATTAATTGGTTAATCTGCCTCTGTGTGCAAAAACACATTGAAGGATGTAGTTGCAGGAAAGTTTGCTGAAAAATACTGACACTAAGTATTATATTTAGTCTTCAATGTTAACATTTTATGGTAGTTTTTATGTGTGTTCTGAACACCATTCTAAGCACTCTACGTGCACTATATCATTTAATCTTCATCATCCAGCAAAATATATACCATTATTATCCCCATTCTTAAGAAGAGGAAATCAAGGAACAGAGGTTAAAGCACATGAGTAGTAAGTGGTGGAATATAGACTGGAACCAGCTCCTTAATCACTGTCGACATTGTGTCTAAGAGGAAAAACACAGAACATTCATGAAACATGTCCCAAGTGGGCAGAGCAGGCGCAGAGGGACTATAAAAGCTAATCCATTCTTGAGTGGATTAGCCTGGTGGTAGGGTCTGGAATCCCCACTTTCCTGAAGGTCTCCAGGTGGAAGATGACAACAGGTGTGTGTTACCTGTGTGTCCTCCCGACCCTACAGGGTAATGGTAATTTAGTGCTATCACTATTTATTCTTTGCAGTTTTCATAGTTGCATGCAACAGGGTGGGGTTAATCTTACTCTATTTTTGGACAGAAAATGACTCAGAAAGTGAGCATAAGGATGCTTTTTGCCTTGTTAGTTTTTCCTTGCTGCTTGAAATAGTTTGACAGCCTCCTATATAAGAGAACTTGGCTCTAGACTAAAGGGTTTTGGGTTAAAGATCACTTGAGCTCATGTTTTTTAAGGCAATTCCACCCTTCTCCAACATAATGTGTAAGCTTTAAAGAAGCAAATGCAAGCACTTGGACATTGTTTTGCTTGTCACATAGCAATTTATGAATCTCTTGCAATCCCACTTTTTGTCTATGTACTGTATCAATTCTTTAAAGTTCAACAACAGAAATCCTCTTATTTTACAGATTAAGAGACTGAGGCAGATAGAAGAGACTTGTTCAGTGAGATACACAGTGCAAAGTTTGGATAAAAATCAGTGCTTCTTAACATTGAGTTCAGAATTCTTGAATTGCCTCTGTGCCACTGATTAATGGATTAATGAAATTCTCTAAATATGGAGACTGAATGCCCAAAATGCCCTTGAAAGTGAAAAGAGAATATTATCCCTTACTGAATTTTTTTTTTGTTTCAATGAGTTCCCTGAAGATGAGAGGAAACTTTGTGTCCCTTGCCTTGTGTAATTTTAGTTCGAATCACAGCAACGCACAGATTAAGTGAAATAGCTGGAGATAAACTGTGTCAATCCTTCAATATGGTGTAGTAATATAAAAATTCAGAACTCTAAATGATCACTTTTCAAGAAAGCGTTACTATGTGTCTACATAATTAATTTCAATTACCAACTCTATTTGACAAGTAGACATTTTAGTAGACTTATTGAAGAAAGAAAGCACTATATTAACTATGATCACCTGAAGTGCTAATAGTGACAGCACAGTGACTTATCAGAAGCAATTGAAGACCATTACTGGAAAATCACATATGCACCTTAGTTCAGTTGTATCAAATGCCAGTTGATTTATTGGTCCGTAAGAGCAGCTGGAATCTGTTTCACTAAAGGGTTTATTTGTACAGGTTGGAGGTACCTGAGAGAAGTTGGAAGGCTCTCAGTAAGAGTTTTTGAATTCTACTTTATGAACTGCTGGGTGGTATAAAAACAGCTACATAGAGACACAGAATGTCTAAATAATTTGCCAAAGACCCTAAAGCCAGTCAGCTCTGGAGCCAGGTAGACCTCAGACACTGTGGCTGTTAACCAATGTGCTTCAATCTCTGCTCTACAAGGAAAGGTGGGAGCTTTGGTAGAGAGCATTCTCGAATTCAAAACTTAGCTCTGCTACTCAGTAGTTGCATAAAACTTGCTTAAGTATAAATTAACTTATACCTCTGTTTTCTCTTTATTAACAGAGAGAGTATTAGCACTGATCTCATGGGTTTTTTTGGGTGACGTTTATGTGTAATGCTATCTACTGTACTTATCACAATATCTGGCATCTAATGAGAACTTAACATGGATAGCCTTATTAATATTATTTTTATGACAATGAAGGAGTTAAAAATTAGCATGTGCATTATGTATCCCAAGGAGCTTTTGATTTAATTGGGAACTGAAACATATAATTAGGTGCAAATTAATCAAGAATAAAAACATAAAGAATAAAATCCCATAATCTGAAAGTGCTCAAAGGAGGCACTGATATAACCTATGTTTTCTTTCTTTCTGGAGTTTTCTTCACCCAATTAAAAATATATGTATGCCATTCACCCCTATGTTCAGCAATATGGTACTGGTTTCATGAGAAAATTATTAATTCTATATTTTTAATATATGGTCTAAGTTTTCCATTTACCCTGTTGCTACAATCTGTTTACAAGAGCAAGCAATTTCATGCAATTTGCTATGCATCACTTTTAGCTCTTCCATTAGGCACCAGTCTAACATCAGGATACTATCAAGCCACTTTCAAATTATAGTGGTCTTTTCCATTCAGGGGCACATTCCAAATTTTTATATAAACCATGTTGCTTCCAAAGCCGTCCAACAATTTCACACCAAGAAACAATCATTTTGATATTGATTGATAGCTGCTAAGTAGAAAACATTTCATAGAAAGAAATATGAGCACCAGTGCATTAAAGAAAAGATATATTGCTAATTTGTTTTATTAATTGGTGCTACTTTGGGAGTCGGTTGTGTCATGCACTTCTGGTAAGAGCCCCTAATCAGCTTCAGAACTCTTTATCTAGAAGGTCACTTTTCTAAGCTGTCAAAGTCAGTTGCCTTGCTTAGTTGACTGAAATAATTAGATTTCACAGACTTGATGACTTAATTTGTTTATGTTATGGCTATACCTAGTGAACTAATAATTCTTAGTTTTCTGTCTTGCAGTTCAATGATAAATTCATTAGTGTCATGTATTTCAAAATAAAAAATAATAAGAAACCCAGAACATATGAAAAAGTTTCCTCTAGTCCATCAAATAGTAAAACTCTCATGTATTTATGCTTGTTTTCTGAGTAATTAATTTATCCCAGTAAATGGCTTCTTAGGTTTGGTAGATGGCCCAGAGTGTGTTTTTGATACAATGATTATAGCTGCTTTCTTTTCATTTATGTATTCTTTCTTCATCTTTATTCTGCATTGCAGCTTCAGACTTCTCCAGTTTTCTCAAAGCTGCTTGGACTGGCTCACCTTTTAGAGTAGATGTTCATTAAAATCTGCGCCAATAGCCTGTTGCTTATAGTGCCACCATGTGGCCTTCCTCCGTCACTGCTGCCCACTTCAACAGGGTCAAATCTAAAATTAAGAAGTGCATCCCTAGCATGTGTAATTATTTGTTTTTAGATCACTATTTGAGAAAACTAAGGTAAAGACAAATTACAAAGTGAGAAATGATTATTATTGAAGACAAATTGCAAATAGAAACAAATCATCTCTAAATTATTTAATACTGTCAGAGGGAAAGTATGTTTGCTTTATGAAGTCTGGATTTATAGTTAAGTTTTTCGTGATTTTTATTCTTGAAACAGGGTCTCACTCTGTCACCCGTGCTGGAGTGCAATGGAATGATCTCAGCTCCTGCAAACTCCCCCAGGTTCAAGCGATTCTTGTGCCTCAGCCACCCAAGTAGCTGGAATTATAAGTGTGCACCAGCCGGTCTGGCTAATTCTTGTATTTTTAGTAGAGATGGGATTTCACTATGTTGATCAGGCTGGTCTCGAACTTCTGGCCTCAAGTGATCTGCCCACCTCGGCCTCCCAAAGTACTGGAATTACAGGAGTGAGCTACCACACCTGGCCTTATTTTTATAGTGTAATGAGAGGCTGGTCTACATTTGAATTCCTTTTTTGGCCATCAGGAAATTACATTTTGCTAGCAGTTTTTAGAAGGCAAGAAATTAGGTTGCTTGAATGTCATCTTGTTAAATCGTGAAATATTTAATCCATTCCTCCTCATTTTGATTCTTCTCCCTTCACATTGGCATTTTGAATCTTTCTTCTCTGCCACATACTTCTGTCATAGGAGGTCATTAATGCATTTGAATGAAGCAATATAACCCTAAAAAAAACCTAAGGTATTGTAGGCCCTACTGGCCTGCATTCTGTCCTCAGAGAGTCCTATTTTTATTTCCTTTGCTAACTAATTTGAAGTCTTTTTTAGGTTATACCCATGATTGCAATGTTAGAATATGAAGTCTTCATAGCATGTTGCAGTTTGGGGCAAAAATATATACCGTTTTGTAAAGCAAATGAAGAAATAGAAATTAATGTGTAGTGTTCAGGCATTATTTCGCATGATGAGAGTGGGGTTACAATCAGGGTGATGGCAGAGAAAACTGGCCAATAAAAATAACAAAAGCTTATATTACTCACCAAAGACATTTAAGGAGAAAATAAGAAATTAGCTGAAAAGAATTCATTTTGATTAGTAAGTATGTAAGTAATTTATACTCATTGAAGTTCCATTTAAGAGCCATTCTCTTCCATTCATGATCAGTACAATTGAAGTTGTTAGATGATTAACACACCATTCAAAGTAAGGATATGAGCCCTTTCTCTGTGTGATATATACTTTCGCAGGCCTAGTTGCAAAGGCCTGTGCCAGTTTTCTTTGTCTCAATACCGGGAAACTACAGAGTGGCAGAGAAGTCAATATCCAGCTGTTCCAGATTCAGATAAGTGCCGGAAGGATACTCATTAAGTTCATACCTACGTCATTCCATCAGAAAGACTGAGTATTCCTTCCTTTAAAAATAAAAAGAAACAAAATGAATCACTGGAGAAGGATATTCTACAATTTTGAAGTACTTCATTTACTAATGTATCTCTTGCAGAATATTTCTAGCAAGATAATTCAATAAATAATTGTTATAGGGTGAGTTGTGTCCCTCCACACCCCTGAAAAAGATAAGTTGAAGTACTAATCCCCAGTTCCACAAAATGTGATTTTATCTGGAAGGAAGGTCTTTACAGAGGTAATCAAGTCAGTGAGGTCATTAGGGTAGACCCTAATCCAATATGACTGGTGTTCTTTAAAAAGACTCAATTTGGACAGAGAGACCAATATGCACAGAGGGAAGACTCCATGAAGAGATGCAGGGAGAATGCCATGTGAAGACTGGAGTTATGTTGCCATAAACTAAAAAATGCCCAGGGCTACCAGAGCCTGGAAACAGCAAGGAAAGGTCTTTCCTTCACAGTCTCAAAGGGAGCAGAACCCTTCTGACACCTTGATTTTAGACTTCTATCTTCCAGAACTGTGAGACAATACATTTCAGTTGTTTTAAGCCACCCAATTCCTAGCACTTTGTTATAGCAGCCCTAGAAAACTAATACAGTAAATATTGAGCTAGCACTTTCTGCTGTGTCCTGTGATGAGCACTTGACAAAAATTGTCTTATTTACATCTAGCACCAACCTCAGAAAGGCTATTATTTTCTTCCCAAGATACTAACAGATGAAGATAGCTAGCTTACTGAGGTTAAGTGATTTGCCCAAGATCACATAGCTATTAAGTGAAGGAGCCGGTATTTGAACTGAGATTGAGATTGGTTTAACTCTAGATTCTGCTGTGTGTGTGTGTGTGTGTGTGTGTGTGTGTAGTTCTCACTGGATTGCTTAGGATCACAACCACTTTCACACCACCCTCATGTCTCACTGAGAACCACTCACCTCTATTTGAAGGAGAATTACTCTTGAAATTCACTGACAACCCCAGCTTTCATGTTCAAGGGCACAAGTAAGACTCTTCATTTCTCTAACAATACAAGGTTGGTAATATTCTCTTGACTTTGTAATTCAAAATTTATGACCTTATTGGCCTCTTCCTCCACATCTCTCAATTTATTTCAGTTTTTTTCCACCACTCAAATCAATGTAGTTTAGTTTGTGCAATAGAGTGAAAAATCTACGTGGAGTCAATTTTCTGCTTCAAAAGAATTTCTTTTAAAAAAATCCAACCAAAGTCTTTGTAAAAAAAAAAAAAAAACTAAATAAATCTGCATTGAACTGTGTAGATGTCAGAGATACTGAACCTGGGCTAAAACTTAAAAGCCAAAATCGTATCAATGAGAGTAACCCCATCATTCTGAGAGTAGGCTATTTTCCAAAGGTCAAAATAAGTGCCTTATTTTTATTAATACTTCTTTCTATGTTACAGTTTGACTCCATTCACTGATCAAAAAAAACAAGAAACAACCTTAATTTATAACAATGCCACAGGTTGATGCAGTTAAAAGAGGAATTACAGTTAGAGCAATAGTTACACAATACAGACAGTTGATGGGACATTAGTCATAAGTTGTAAAAGCTAAAGCTATCAAATTAGATTTCTATTAACTCAACAGAGATAGAGAAAATTGGGAATCTTAGGGTAGACTTGATTCATAATGACTAAAATTTCTCCACCTGGTATTCTTCATTTTTTTTTTAGGCTTTCACCTTCTACTCATTGGCCCACCTTAAAGCAGTAGGTTTGAAAGTTTTTTGACCATGACCCATAGTCATGACAGTCAGGGGAGGACTTTCAAGAAGGAGGGCTATCAGCACTGAGATTAAAAGGATGATTAAGATAATCTGTATAGTTGGGATCATTATTTATTGAAACAAATGTTTTTATTATTGTTTGATAAAAACGATCATCTGGGGATATTCATTCATACTTGAGTATTAAAGCTGTCAGAGAGAAACAAGTCCCTGGATTCTATAGGACTGAGAAGCTGCGTAGCAAGAAAACCCTACCTCTTTGTAGGTGTTCCATGTTTTAACACACATTGCTGTATAGACAAACCACCAAGGCCTTAGGCAACTCACAAGACAGCAGCTATGCATCCTGAACCTTGAGTTAGCTATCTCATAACAGTGCAAAAATAATTACTAACCATGTACAGTGTATTTCACTTTTCTTTTTATACTGGTCACCTCCAACACATTGTTTTTAAAATAGAAGTCAATAGTTTTATATGCCAACCTAAAATAACAACAGAGACAGGCTTTCCAAAACAGAGTTTATTGAGGAATAGCAAGGGATTGCAATCCGGGATATGCACGCTATGGTGAAACATAGACACATCCAAAGCGGTTGGGGCAAGGGGGAAGCTTTTAAAGATAAAAAGGAGAAATTCATGTAAGTCATTCTGAAGCAAAGGCCATTGGTTACAGGGGTTGTTGCAGGAGTTGCCATTAGCTCATTGGTGGAGGTGTCCGTTTTGGGGCAAATGTCCTTGTGCAAGCAGCTTATCTGGAATGCTGCATGTTTGAGGAGTTCCTGGCCTCATTTCTGTCATAGGCTTACATGCAGGAAGTTCTTTTGATAAGTCCTTTTACAGGGACAAGTGCATGAGGAGTCTCTCTTCATGGCTTCCTGGCTCCATTTTCTTAGGGTTTGACACAAGTGACTCTATTTTGGTATTGAAAATTTCAACATATGTAAATGTCCAGATTAGAACATATCAGGATTAAGTGACTTGCCCAGGCCCTATAGCTAGTTAATGGCTGTCATGTAAGGCTAGGAAGGCTCAAAAGTCCCTAGCAATTATTCTGCCTAAAACTGATTCTTTCAGTTTTTTACAAAGCCATGAGCTTCATTCTGCTACCTTAGCTAACTAAACTAAAACTCAACTAAACTGAACTAAAATAGCTGAGTAAAACACAGCTCTTTCCTGAGTTGAAGATGCCAAATAAGGACACTCTTTATTGATCAGTCATCAGAAAATCAGCCCACATTTATATATATAACTAAAACAGTCACAAAACAACACTTACTTATTAAGTGCAATATGCTGACTTTTTTACTCTCTTTCATTTACAGAAACATACTGTACAAGACTTGATTTCATATCCCATTTGAACAACATTGACTTAGAGGTATCCTTGAGTATTCTGAATCACAGCCACATATATCTAGTGGGCTGTCAGATTTTGCCTGCTGTGCACAGAACTCCCAAACTACCTTCTCCACTCTGCCTCTGTCTCATGAAGCTTTCCCATCTCTCATCAGAGCTGCTACAATAGGCACACCTTCCCTCTTCCCAGTGTAGCAGATCCAAAGCCTATCTTCACCACATAAGTGTCTACCAACCTCTACCCTAGTCCCATTCAGTTGGTAACTGGCTTGTGGGTTGCAGAGAAGGGCATCTGGTAAAAGCCCCTACCTGTAAACTTACCGGTTGGGTTGCTGGTCCTAACTTCTTAGCCTGTCCCAGGAATGTCTCTTCTTCTGTCTAGGGCCAACTCCTCCTCGTATACATAGGACCCTTTGTCCACCCATTTTCTTTATAGCTATTTTTCTTTCAGCTTTTTCTTCTCCTGGAACTCATTCCCCCTTGCTCACCTCTCCCCTAACATAAAACATCTTTTTTGCAATTCAGCCGTTCTTTTCACGTCTCTCTGCTTTCTTTGAAGGATAAACATCTTGAGAGAGGATTTTACACCTGATTGTGGCCACTACATCCATTTCCGTTTATTCTTCACTCTAGTTTAATTTGGTTTTCTCTCCACTACTTCACTGGATACTTTCACTGAGGTTGTGTATTACCTGCCAGAAAAATCCCAGGGTTTATTTTGAGTCATCAGTTCCTCTTGATCTTAGAGCAGTAGCTGATACTGTTTTAAATCTCTCTGGCCTTCTTATCTCACTGTTCTCTTCCTGTCTCTTGACTATTTCTTCCCAGACTCCACTTTCCTGCATGCCCTTCAGTGTCAGGTTCTTTATGTAATCCTCTTCTACAAATGATCTACATTTTTAAGTGGCCTTTTTCATTTTCATGACATTATCTACCACTTTTACCTTGAGATTCCTAAATCCCTCTTTGTAGCTCTGCTCACCTATTATACAAACCTGGGTTGATGGATTTAGCTTTTATATCCTACTGCTGGTATCACTTTCACCTAAGTGAGGAAGATAAGCAAGAAAGTGATATATATTACTTACTTTCTTATGAGACTCTATTGGTGTCTAGATGGTACTATTTCCAGTTCTTACTATGCCCAGAAGTCCACAATGGAAAGTCACTACTGAGTAATCATATTATGTCTTTTATAACTGCCTTTTTTTTTTTCTGAATTACTTAAAGGTTGCTATTTTCTAGGATTTTCTTTTTGAATTGTCTGGATGTTCCCACTAGCTCTGTAATAAGTTGAGTGACTGGTATTATTGTCCCTTTTCTGCTATTGCATTAATAGGCAGGAAGCGAAATACCCTGGTGACCTTACATAATGGGACTTTATTATAAATATCAGTCTCCTCCTCTATCCCCTCTCTCTTCCTCTTCCTTCACCATCTCATTCTCTCTGTCTAGACAATGGATGACCAGTCAATAAAGGATGTCCTTATTTGGCATTCTTTAACTCAGAACAGACCTATGTTTTAGTCAGTTATTTCAGTTTAGTTTAGTATTAGTTTAGTCAGCTAAGGTGGCAGGATGACGTCCATGGCTTTGTGAAAAGCTGCCTAAAACTGAAAGGATCTATGGAGGCAGGATAATTGCTAGTGACTTTTGAGCCTTCCTAGCCTGACAGGACAGCCCATTAACTAGCTGTGGGGACCTGGGCAAGTCACTTAAGCCTCATGAGTTCTAATATGCACATATGTAAACCTACTGACTCCTCCTTTCTACTTCATGAGCAGCTTGTGTGGGAGAAAATCAATATGAAAAGAAAAGGAAAAGTAAATATACTGTAGATGACTGGTAACTAGTTTTGTATTGTTATGAGATAGCTGGCTCAAGGTTCACATGCATAGCTGCTGTCTTGTGAGTTGCCTAAGCCCTTGCTAATGGGTAGTTTGTCTATACAGCAATGTTTGTTGGAACATGAATGGGTAGGGGTTTCTTGCTATGCAGTTTCTCAATCCTATAGAATCCAGGGATTTGTATCTCTCTGACAGCCTTATTATGCAAGTGTGAGTGGATATCACCAGATGATCCTTTTAATCAAATGATAGTAAATACATTTGCTTCAATAAATAATGATCCCCAGGTATCAAGTAATCATGGTCATCTTTTTAATCTCTCCCAAGCAGTTGACAGTGCTGTTAGCCCTCCTTCCTGAAACTTTTCCCCTGGCTGCCATGACTCCATGCTGTGAGACTCTGGTCCACTGCCTGCCTCAGTCTTCCCCTGTTGTACCTCCTGTGATTCACTTCTTTTACCTAGTCTTGAAGTGCTGGTGTCCAAAGTTCCTGCCTTCTGCTTTCCCTTCTGTTTTACACTCTATCCCTTGAGAGTCTCATTGGTGCACATGACTTCAGCTCTCACTTTTATGCTAAACCTAGGTCACTAGACTTATTCGACTTCTGAAGCTTCAAGGCCCCACAGGTCATTTCTGCTTGGATTTTCTGCTGGCTTCTCAAATGCTACATACCCTGAACCAAACTCACTAACTTCCTCTGCTTGTGTCCTGAGTTTCATCATCCTCTTGAGTTTTCTGTGTTGGTCAGTTTAACTACTTTGTTAGAGGCATTGGCATCATCCTTGATTCTGCTCCTTCCTCTAATCTCATGTCTATATCTGATTAATTAGTTGTCAAAGTCTATTGATGTGACCTAGAAATGACTCTTGGAGCTATAACCTTAAAAATGAGAGTTTATATTTCTACATTCTTGATTCTGGCTCTCACTCTCTGGACTACTATTGCTAGAGTTACATTTTTGCAGTCCTAATGTGAATGTGTCACTCAGTTTAAATAGTTGACAGCTCTCTATTGCTTCTAGCATAAAACCAAAACTTTTTAGCATGGCATTTGAATGGTTTCAGGATTGAGTCTCAACTACTTCTCGAGTCTCTAGATAAATTGCCTATATGTTTCACATTTGAGTTATATTGGAATTTTTGCCATTTGCAGGGCTCGAAATGCATATGCCCAACTCCTTATCTTTGCTTATTAACTTCCTTTAGTCCAGAATTCATTTGAAGTCACTAACATTCATTAAAGTTCCCCATATAATACTATTCAATGAATGTTTCTTGGATTGAAATATCATTATTAGCTTTCCTTCTGAGCATAAATATGAAAACGGAGGTCAATTTTTTTCAGCATTGTATTTCCAGTAATTGGCAGAACACCAAATGCATAGTAAATATTCAAAAAATATTCACTTGGAAATAAAATCTTTAGAATGATTAATCTGCTTGGTTGTATGTATTTTTTTTTGAAAGAAAGAAAAAGAGGAAGAAAGTAAGAAAGAACAAAAGAAAGAAAAAAAAGAATGAAAGAGAGAAAGAAAGAGGAAAAGAAAGAGGGATAGAGAACGGGATTCTTTTTTTTTTGCTCAGGCTAGAATGCAGTCTAAAAATGGGTATTAAAAACCTCTTTTGGAGAGAGATCCAAGATGGCCTATTAGCAACAGCTCAGGAATGTAGCTCCCAGTGAAAGCGCAGAGAACGAGTGGACGCCGCACTTTCTGACGAATTTTTGTTGCCCACAGACTGGGACATTCCTGGAAGAGGAGCCACACGGGTCGCCAGCGCGACTCTTTTGGCCGGCGCCACTGATTTGCCGGTGCCCCAGCGCGGAACTTCCGGGTGCGGAGTCTATGGGACGGACGTGCTCGGCTGGCCCCATCCCCAAAAGGAAAACAGCAATTGGAAGCGCTGAGGACTGAGGTTTCACAGCAAGCACAGCAAAGCCGGGAAGGTCCGGCTCTGTGGGGAAGGGGCGTCCGCCAAAGGAAAACTGAGAAACAAAAAACTTCATCACCCGGTGGAGAGAGATCCAAGATGGCCACATAGCAGCAGCTCAGGATTGTAGCTCCCAGTGAAAGCGCAGAGAGCGAGTGGATGCCACAATTGCAGACGAATTTTTGATGCCCACAGACTAGGAGATTCCCGGTGAAGGAGCCACACGGGTCTCAAGCGTGACTCTTTTGGCCAGCGCGGAGCTTCTCGGTGTGGAGTGTATGGGACTGGGTGCCCTTTTAGTCTGGCTCAGCTGGTCCCATCCCCACAAGGAGAAAAGCAATTGGAAGTACTGAGGACTAACAGCAAGCACAGCTGAGCCCGGGAAGACCCAGCTCTGTGGGGAAGGGGCGCCTGCCGAAGGAAAACTAAGAAACAGAAAAAACTTCATAACCAACAAGCCAGGCGTCCACTCAGAGACCCAATCTGAAAGTCGGCAATTACAAAGATGACAGGTGGATAAATCCACAAAAATGGGAAAAAACCAGTGCAAAAAGACTGGGAACACCCAAAATCATAATGCCTCTCCTCCTACAGGGGATCAAAGCTCCTCATCAGCAAGAGAACAAGGCTTGACGGAGGATGAGTGTGATGAACTCACAGAATCAGACTTCAGAAGGTGGATAATAAGAAACTTCTGTGAGCTAAAAGAACATGTTCTAACCCAATGCAAAGAAACTAAGAAC
>CAUYQU010015241.1:0-47472 GCA_963574635.1 Cheracebus regulus
CACACACACACAAGCACACACACATGCACACACATACAGATGGGTTTTGTGCTCTCTTGGGAACATTTAAGATACATTACAAACTATTATTGCTTCCTTAAAATGTACAGTTCATATTTGACATAGTAAAGATATTTTGAAGATCTACAGTCCAGAAACCTGTTTAAGCCAACATATTACAAACTTCTCAAAAAGAAAAGTTTTTAATAATTTCCTATAAGAACTATTAACCATTACAGGAATTACACTTTGAATAATGTTGCGAGAAAAAATTTAATTAGTGAAACCCTAAGGAAGTGATCAGCATGGAGAATCCTGATGGGTGCCAGTGTACCTTCCTAAAATGCTGCATGGCTATTCTGGAAAAACAACTCTGGAGACAGATTCTGGCCTTAACTATCTCTGTTAACAGAGTGGTAAATAGGTTCTTCCCACTTCTGGTTATTTCAGCTAATTCTAGTATAAGGGAGTTCAATCACTCATGAGTGGCTAAACAAATTTTGATCATCCTTGCAGTGGAATACTATACAGCCACAAAAAAGAATGTCTAGAGTAGGTAAAGCCATAAAAATACAAGTTAGATGAGTGGCAGGGGTGGGAAGGAGGGCCTACTTACAGATCTGGGTTTCTCTTTGAAGTAATAAAAATGTTTTGGAAATAGACAGAGGTGGTGGTTCCACAGCATCATGAATACACAAAACATGACTTTAAAAATGATTTATTACATGTGTGTTTCACCTCAATTCAAAAATCATAGTACACAAAAAGAGGTAAGGCTGGAGAAACTGGGCAGAAAAGCCCAAGTGTGAGGACCAGGAGGGAGAGGGTGGGGCAGGTAGGACAAGGCTGATTCAAGGGGATGTTCTGCCACATTCTTCAGGGTGACGTGGGAGACCTGTAGGTAGATGAAAACAATTTTAGGAATATCCAACCCAAAGGGGTGTTCCATACACAAGAGAAGCCTCCAAAAGAAGGTCACCAAGAGAGGGCAGAAGAACAGCCTCTGCCCATCTCAGCAGAGAGCTGAGTGGGCACCCACCCCATGGTGATGTTCACAACTGCAGCCTGGTGACCCACACTTGTGTCTTTGCTTTCAAAGCAGAAACAAGTGACCATGAAACTAAGGAAGTTTAACTTTTGGTGTTCTTTACTTGTGTAAAGAATCGATCATAACTTATATGGTAGAGAAGGACTAGACCAACACTGCCTAATAGACCTCTCTTCAGTGATAAAGTGTTCCATAACTGCACTGCCCAATAAGGAGCCAAATATATGGTAGTCCATATGGTGACCTTTGAGCATTTGAACTGTGGCTAGTGCAGCTGTAGAGCTGAATTCTTAATTATTGTTTTTAAATTTAAATAGCTGCATTTGGCTGACGGCCTTCCTATTGGAAAGCACGGGTCTTGAATGTCATAGGAAAACTGTCTTTAGCATCACAGGGGCCTGTTTTAATACTAACTTTGCCTTTCCCTGGCTATGTAATTTGAAGCAGGTTGTTTATTCGTGAGCCTTAGTTCCTCATCTGTAGAAAGGGAGAAATGAGAGAATGTGCTTGTTAGTGTTGCAGTAAAACAAGATACAGCATATTAAGTACATGGAACTGGGCAACTAATAATTGGATAAACAGTATTTGTGTCTTTTGGTATTGATAACCTATGTATGCCTTATACTGTGATGTTTTGAGGAAATGAGATACAGAGAGGTGAAGTAACTGTGCTCGAGTCACATAACCAGAAGGCAGAGGGGTAGGAATTTAATCACAGATGATCTGATGTCAAAGTCCACTTGCTTGCTGCTGCACTGGGTTTTCCTTGGAGTCCTGGTTACCAAATTCATCCATGCCTGGAGAATTAGGCTGGAACTGAAGAATGGATCTTGTTTTTCCTACATGCTGGTCCATTAAGTAGGAACTGCTCTGTTCTTTGTTGAGATGGTGTATTAGTCTATTTTCATACTGCTATGAAGAAATAACCCAGATTGGGTAATTTATTTTAAAAAAGAGTTTCCACATGTCTGGGGAGGCCTCACAATCATGGTGGAAGGCAAAGGAGAAGTAAAGGCATGTCTTACATGGTGGCAGGCAAGAGAGCATGTGCAGGGGAACTGCCTTTTATAAAACCATCAGATCTTGTGAGACTTATTCACTACCATGAGAACAGCATGGGAAAGACCCACCACATGATTGAATTACCTCCCACCTGGTGACACGTGGGGATTGTGGGAGCTACAATTCCAAATGAGATGTGGGTGAGGACACAGGCAAACCATATCAAATGGGATTTCTTGTAGGACTTGAAACCCTGGGGAAACGTGATTGTGTGATGGATTTCTATCTCCATAGTGGTCTTTGTTTCTTACCTAGGTTGGTTCTAGATAGGCTCTGGGCTGGACTGGCAGGGGAGATCCTAGTCTCTGTCATTTCAGGCACCCGAAGGTTCGGATTGAGCCAAATCTTACAGACAAACTATTTATTCAACCAGTCTCCTTTTTTTTTTTTTTTTTTTTTTAAGTATTGAGCACTTCTTTTTGAATGCCTTCTTTCTCATTCTGTATAGAAAGTCTTGAAGTCATGGAGAACTTTGGCATGGACAGAGGCAAGACAGTCATCTTCTGTTCTGATGTTAGTCTGAAAGGACACATCCTGTTCTTCTCACCTGTGGGCTAAGAGCAGAGTTTGGGCTTGTAATGAACTGTGTATCCTGACTCAAGAGACAAGTCAGTCAGGCATTGCAAAGGGCCTTGCATGTGCTGTTACCTCTCAGTTACATTCTCCATGGGCGCATAAGAAGCCAACACTCACTGCTGGTCAGGGGAGTGATGCTTCACTTCCCACTCTAAATGCAGCCCCTGTCTCTTCACACTTGCTGTTTTACAGCCCTACCATGCCATTCTTGAGATAAATAAAGTGAGGTTTCATTAATGTGAGAGATCAGCAGTAGTTCAGTTATAAGTTATCACTGTGGAGGGAGAGCAGCAGGTTCAGCTCCTCAAGTTGGAAATAAAAAAGATGAATGGGAGGAGGAAATGAAGTTAGTGATCTACAGCCTGGGTACTTTGTCAAGGGTGCATGAGGAGACAGGGGAAAGCCCTTTGTAAACACAGATTATATACCAAAGGCAATTAATAATTGTTTAATCCTTCTGGAGAGCCACTTGTTGTGGTGAGGTTTACATGAGGGTCTTTAAAACTATGAGTCCAAGAGGGTCTTATTTCATCTCCCACCAAGCTGTGGGCATCATGCTGGCTAATTCTCTGCAGCTGCCTATAACCAAAAACCTTTCTCTAAGACTCTAGAGTTCCGGGAAGTGGAGGTTACAGTGAGCTGAGATTGTGCCATTGCATTCCAGCCTGGACAACAAGAACAAAACTCCGTCTCAAAAAAAAGATTCTGGGGTTCAGAGCACACAAAGAAAATAGACAAGCATAGCATCATTTCAATCTGTCTACTTTCTATGACAGAGCCGATTTATTCTGAAACCGAATTTGTCTTTTCCACCTGTTCTACTCACATTCACTCACTGGTTAACTCAACAGATAACTACCTGGCTCTTACTACTTGTCAAGCTCTATTCAAGGCACTCGAAAACAACAGTGAACCAGAGTTCCCACCCTCAGGGAACTTACAGCAGAAGAGCAGGAAGATGATGAGAAATGCCCCTGAGTAAAGTTAAACAGCACCAGGAGGATGGGGAATTTGTGGGGGACAGCAGGGGTGGGAGGAGGTGCATGATATTCTAGTCTATACATGATGATCAGGGCTGGCCTCTCTGAAGGGGAGACATTTAAACAGAGATCTGTTGAAAGAGAAGGTCACGAGCTATGCAAATATTTGCAGAGAGAGAAAGCCACACAGGTGAACAGCCAGCAAGACGGCAGAGTGTGCAGGAGGTTGGGTGCAGGGGAACTGTTGCAAATAGTAGGGCCCCACAGTCTGGCAAGCTCAAGGCAAATCCTATGAAAATATATATTTTTTTTCTTTTAGCTGTTCTGTCTTTGCTAGGGTGCCCCTCCAATTTTTTTTTCACCAGGTCCTGACCACTTTGTGTCAGCCCTGGCAGCAAGTGCAAAGGTCCTGAGGTCAAAGTGAGCTTAGCATGTGTAAGACGCTTAGGCTGGGGAGGGGATGGATCAGGGCCTTGGAAACCTTTGCATGGATTCTGGCTTCTGAGTGATATGGGAAGCATTGAAGGTTTTGGACAGAGGCAGGATATATTCACGTATCTCTTTCACCAAGAAGGCTGGCAAACAGATTGGAGGGGACTTCCGTGGAAGTGAGGAGCCAAGGCGAAAGCTAATGAAGGCAACCACGTGAGAAAGAGTAGAAGTTGGATTGGAGAGTGGAGCTCGGGTGCCCACGGCCAAGGTGGAAGTGATAAAATGGAGTTGGATTTGAGATACGTCTTGAAAGAGGCACTAGAATTTGCTGCTGGATTAGGTGGAGTCTGTGATGAAAGAGAGAAGTGTTGAGGGTAATGGGAAGATTTTTTTAAATGTTTTAACTTTGACAAATTCAGTTTAAAAACACATAACTTTACATTTACCGTCTTAACCTTTTTTATTTTTTATTTTTATTTTTGAGAATCAGGGTTTCACTGTGTTGTCCAATCTGGCTTCAAACTCCTGTGCTCAAGTGATCCTCCGGTCTCAGCCTCCCAAGTAGCTGGGCCCACACGTGTGCACCCCTGCACCTAGCTTCTCAGCTATTTATAAGTGTGCAGTTTGGTAGCATTAAGTTTACTCACATAGTTGTATAACAAATCTCCAGAACCTCTTCATCTTGCAATACTAAAACTTTATATCAGTTAAACACTAATTCTCCTTCCTCAGAATCCTCCAATCTCTGCAACCATCTTCTCACTTTCTGGTTCTATGGTGTGACTGCTTTAGATACTTGGAATGTGTGGATTCATATGGTATTTGTCCCCTATGATGGGCTTATTTCACTTCACATAATGTCTTTGAGGTTCATCCATGCCATCTCATATGACAGGATATCCTCCTTTTTCAAGAATGCATAATAGTCCATTGTGTGTATATATACCACATTTTCTTTTTCCATTATCCATTAATCTATCATTGGACATTTGAGTTGCTTCCACCTCTTGACTATTATAATTTATACTTCATTGAGTGTGCAAATATCTCTTTGAGAGCCTTCTTCAAATTCTTTCAGACATGTAGCCAAGAGTGAGATTGCTGAATAATATGGTAATTCACTTTAGTTTTTTGAGAAACCTTTATACTGTTTTCTATAATGGTTGTGCCATGTTATATTCTCACCAAGTATATACAAGGGTTACAATTTCTCCATGTCTTTCCAGCCCTCATTATTTCTGCTTTCTTGATAGTGGCCATTTTAACAGCTGTGTGCAGTGATATCTCACTGTGGTTTTGATTTGCATTTCTTTTAGGATTCATGGTGTTCCACATCTTTTCATAAGCTCACTAGCCATTTTTATAACTGCATTGGAAAATTGTCAGTTCAGGTCCTTTGCCCGTTTTTAAATAGGGTTATTTGGATTTTTTTGTTGCTGTTAAGTTGGAGAAGTTCTTTATATTTTTCTGGATTTCAATCCCTTATCAGATACATGTCTTGCAAATATTTTCTCCTATTTAGTAAGTTATCTTTTCATTCTGTTGATTGTTTCCTTTGATAAGCATAGGTTTTTAAGTTTGATGTAGTTTCGTTTGTCTATTTTTGCTTTTGTTGTCTGTGCTTTTTGTGTCATATATAAGAAATCATTGTAAAAATCCAACATCCTGAAGCTTTCTCATTGTGTTTTCTACCAGGAGTTGTATGGTTTTAGGTCTCACTTTTAGGTCTTTAATTAATTTTGAGTTCATTTTTGTATATGGCATAAGGTAAGAGTCTAACTTCCTTTTTGCTTGTAGGTATTCAGTTTTCCAAACACCATTTGGGACTCTCCTTTTCCCATTGTATAGTCCTGACACCCTTGTCAAAAATATTTCAGCCTTGAAATATTTCAAATAAACATAAGAGTTTATTTCTAGGTTCTCTATTCTTTTTCGTTGATCTCTATATTTATCTTCATGTCAATATATACAATTTTGGTTACTGTTTCTGGGTAGTATGTTTTTAAAACAGAAAGTATGAGGACTCCAAGACTAAGAGACTTTTTTGTTTTGTTTTGATTTTTGTACGTTATTACATATTAGGTTTTGGGGTACATGTGAAGAACATGCAGGATTGTTGCAAAGGTACATACATAACCAAAAGATGTACAGATTGCCATTTACTGAGATGGTGATGACAGAGAGAAACAGGTACTTCAAAGAGTATCAGGAATTGTGCCATATGGAGATGCCATTAGAAAAATAGGTCGGTCATGTCCTGACACTAAAAGATTTTTCCCAAATTGTCGGAGTTGCAGCCAATGTAAACATAGGCCAAGCTTTTCTAAATCAGATGTATTTGGAGAAGGTTGAATGGCTGTCAGAATGGACTGGACTTATAGGGTGACATACATGTCCAGGCAGAGTGAGCCAACCAACATCACTTTCAAGGATGAAGAAGCCTCAGGGAGTTAGATCAGCAGAAGAAAAGATCCTCATGCAAGAGGCAAAATTCTCTGTCTCGGGGACAATGGCAGTACTTGGGAGAATTCCCAGAAAGTGATTGTTTTCAGTGATTGTCTTCTTGGAGACTGATGTTGAAAGACTCTGACGCTGCCTCCAGATGCAGCAGGATGGAGAATGACTGTCAATTAGCAATGTCTCCCTTTGGAGACAGATGTATCAGTCATTCTCACATGTCTCCTCACTAAGCTGGATTTTCATCTTCTCTGGCTCAGAGGGAAGTATCCTTAAGTACAGCTAACATCTTCGAGCACACAGTGTGTCAAAAACTATTCAGACAGCTTTTCTTACTCTTGATAAGAAATCAGTGAGATGAGCACTATTATTATTTTCATTTGACTGTTAAGGAAACTGCAGAACTAAGAGGTTAAGTAGCTTACCTAAGATATGGTGAGTAATTGATACAGCCAGGACTTGAATCCTGGCCATCTGGTTCCAGTATCCAGGCTGTTCACGATACCTCCAAAGAGCAGCCTCACACCAGGGCCTTGAGCTTCCTGAGGCTGCAGGAGCTTTTCTCATCCATGACTGTATGAGTCTGTTCTCACGCTGCTGATAAAGACATACCTGCAACTAGGTAAGTTATAAAGAAAATGAGGTTTAATGCACTCACAGTTCCTCATGGCTGGGATGCCTTACAATCACAGTGGAAGGCACATCTTACATGGCAGCAGGGAAGAGAGAGAACCTGTACAGGAAACTTCCCTTTATAAAACCATCAGATCTCATGAGGCTTATTAACTATCCTCAGAACAGCACAGGAAAGACTCATCCAATGGTTCACTTACCTCTTTCACCTGGTCTCTCCCATAACACATAGCAACTGTGGGAGTTACAATTCAAGATGAGATTTGAGTGGGGACACAGCCAAATCATATCAGTGTTTAAGACTCCATCTATGTACAGGGGCTGGGAGATTCACTTGGCAATTTATGTTCCTCTTGGTTTTGAGGACTCAATCTAGAATCATCACAAAATGTATTTATTATCTAAAACTGTAGTGCTTTTGAGAGCAAAATGGACTATCTTAATATTTAGACTAGGATTGCAAACATAAACCAGTTTTGTCCTGAGAAAACTGGAATATGAGGTCATTATACTTAGGGTCAGTTAGTAAAGGAGATCTTAGCCTCAGTGAAAGTGAAATGTTACTGGAATAAGCAACCTATTGAACATACACTTTATCCAGATGACTTAGCTTGAGATCTTTTAAAAGAGTAACATTACCACTTAAAATGTGTTCTTCTTCATTAACTGTGAAGCCCTTTCCCATATGGGTTTATCAGAATTGTAGGAAAGGCTTTCATGGAAGCACACAATTCATCTCTCCAGAAATGAATTCTGAAGTTCATCCTCACTTCTGCCACCAAAATTAGAAACATACATATGTGTCAAGCTTTCTGCTTGGTGAAGGTGTGTTGACCTCTTCTTTTTTAGAGCATCCATTTATTTTTTCTTGCTCAGCTTTCTGTCTGCATTTTCATCCAGAGCGCTGTCTTTACTGATAGTGTTTGTTTTAGATTTGTGAGCTCCAAGCGGGCTGAGACTGCACGCTTTAAATGGCCTTTGCTGTGTTGGCACAGCACTTTGTAAATAAAGGCTTATAATTCATTCAACAAACATCTAGTGATGGTTACTGTGTGTGAAGCAGTATACATAGCACATGGAAGATATTCAAGGGTATGGCAAAAAGGGTTTTCCATTTCCCATAACTATATCAGCAGTAAGAAGTAACACTACTAATGTCTACTATTTACAGATCCCATCTTAGCTGTCAGAAACTGTGCTCAGTGTTTAACATACATTCTCTCACGAAGTCTTTGCTATTGAGCAGCATTTCTCTAAGTATTTCCCTTGGAACAGTAGTTCTGGCAAATTGTTGGTGAATGCTATGTGTGTCAGTGGTCCCCAACACCACCCTCAGGTTTGGTGATTTGCTAGAAAGACTCAGGGACTCTACATCTAGTTGCATGTGTTGCTGAGGTTTCTTACAGTGAAAAGATTGCAAGCAAAATCGGTATAAAGGCACATAGGCAGTGACCAAGAGAAACCTGGCAACAGCTTCCAAGTGGAGTCACACAGGACACACTTAACTCCCCGAGCAGCAAATCATGACAATGAGTATAAAATGCTATCTAATGAGACGCTCATTACAGACTTACTGCCCAGAGTTTTTACTGGGGGCTGGTCACATAGGCACCCTCTGCCTTATATGTACCAAATTCCTGACCCTTGGAAGGAAAACAGGTGTTCAGCAGAAGCCGTATCTATCTGTACAGGTTGAGCACATAGAGCCACTCTTATTAGAGAATGGTAGGAACCTTCCCAAAATCATGGTTCCCAGATACCAATGAAGAGCCAAGCTTGCAGGCTGGCCTTTCTAGGGATAGCGGTCCCACACTTCCTTTGTTGACTCTTTTCTGGATACTATGCCAAAAAAAAAAAAAAAAAAAAGTTTCACGACCAAGTAATTTTGAAAACCTTGGCCAATGTTAAGCTGATTTCTTTACCTCTGGACTCTAATTTCCCAGACTTAGCTGAGCAGGAGTGTTCCCTGCCATCCCTAACTATACATCTTAGAAGATTTTGCTTTGTGGAAGATAACTACAGGAAGTTCTGGTGGGGAAACGACATTAGTCCTATTCAATGTAGCATCCAATGTGGAGAATATCCATAGCAGGAAAGGACAGTTTAAAAATTTATGAATTATCTTTTTCTTTAGATTTCGGCATTAACAGGTAAGTGTTAAATTGAAATACTGTCTCAGACTTTGATAGAGAAACTAAGGAAAACAAGTGCTGGAGCTGCACTGGCCTCCTCTGGAAGGTAAAATCTGGGAACTCCATGTAGGATTAGCGTTAATACATGTGGTCTTTACACACCTGTAATCAAGGGGTCATCTGTTAATTAAATAATTAGCTTTTTCATTTGAATTATAAATTCAAATTGTTTCTCAATGCAGTAGACATTAACCAAGGTTAGAGCTTAAGCTTTGAAAGATAATTTGAATATGTTTTCAGCATGTTAAAAACCTAGTCAATTTTTTTTTTTTTTTTTGAGAGAGTCTCTGTCACCCAGGCTGGAGTGAAATGGTGTGGTAATGGCTCACTGCAGCCTAGACTTCCCGAGCTGGAGAGATCCTCCCACCTCAGTCTTCTGAGTAGCTGGGATTATAGACACGCACAACCATACCCAGCTTGTATTTTTTGTAGAGACAGGGTCTTTCCATGTAGCCTGGGCTGGTCGGGTCTTGAACTCCTGGACTCAAGCTATCCACCTGCCGTGGCCTCCCAAACTGCTGGGATTGCAGGCATGAGCCACTGCACCTGGCCCAAATTCTTATCTCTTGTTTCACCAGGATGTCTTTTGTCCCAGCCAGAATTAATTCTTACTTATTGTTACGATCAAGATTTAGAATAGGGTTTTATTTAGTTATACATTTGGACTCAAATTTCTTTATTCTTCAAATGCATTAGTTTTGGAATCACTGATAAAAACCAGAAGGTGATTTCCACTCATATTTCCAAGAAGGAGCTTTAAAAATTCACGTGTGGGAAATTTTATGCAAAAACTTGAGAAAGACATAGTATTTTTCTGTTAGCAAATTATAATTTTCCCCCTGTCAGAGGGGTCTGTGATTATTTTCTTCCTTGGCTGCTCCTTCCATTTGCATTTGCAAACATCACATTCCTAATCTTCACCTCATCAGAGGCCTCATTTTGATTTTCTGCTTTGCTGACTTCTCTACTCCAAGAGATTCTGTAACTTTTAATCCTATCTTTGGCCTGGCACTCTTCCTCTTCTCTGTATTTTGCCATGGTTCATTCATCTCCATTTTATTCCTTCTAGAATGTATTTTTTTTTTAGAAGCAATTACCAATTCCTATTGAACTATGAAATATTACTTCTTTGGTTGGATCTTTAGTGTGGTTTTCTTCTGACTGGTGTGGTTATTCACTTGAACAGGTGAAACTAACGTTTGCCTTTGAGGCACCTGTATTTACTCTTCACCAGTGTTGCTTCCAGAAGCTCAAAGCTGGATCCAATCACTTCCTTGCTGAAACCATTAATTCTTCTCTGTTGACTTCAAGATGTGTTCAGTTGGGACGCTGCCATCTGTTTCCTTCAATTCTCCTTTCCCTTCTACTCCAGTCCTTACAGGTGACAGCTTCTGTTCCTGACAAGCTAACATGCCCATCTTTCACCTAATGCACCTCTCTGCCTTGGTGCTTTTGCATATCCATCTCTACTGAGGAACTGGGATGACCTCAGCGTCCAGGGTAGACGCCTGGCATGAACCAGAAAGGATATCTCATTAGATCTGCAGGTGATGGTGAGAATGGATACAGGAATATTTCAGTCAAGCATCTGCCTGTAGACAGGACACTGTGGATTTTAGGATTGGAGATTGTTGTCACCTGTGGCATCCCAGGAAGGTGGAAAGAACCAGTTCACAGATCTAGTTTTGAGCAAAGGAAAGACAGGGTTTTAGAAGATCAGTTAGTGTAAGCCCACTAGAAGGGGGTACAGGGGGTGGGGTTTAGGACAGGCTGTGAGTACATGTTCTGCACCAGACATAATTTACTGGGAGGCTTGGGGAGAATAAGCTTCCTGATGGGGAACTCAGTGGCTGAGTTGCAAAGGCTGGAAATGTGAAAAGCAAGCGTAAGGACTTTGTACAAGCTTCGATATAGCACATATCCCACTCCTGTGTCCTAATCCAGTTACTTTTCTATCTGCTGCAGTCTGTATATCCTGAAGATGAAGCCCCTGCTGTCACCATTTATATTGTTTAAAAAAATTGACAGCGTCTGTTAAACATGCATGCGATTTAGAATTAGATATCACTCCCCACCCTCATGAAATCATCTTTAAATACTTGATTTATCATTTATTTTCCCTTAGAATACTTCTGGATTTTTCATGAAATCTTAGGGAAAATGAGAAGTTACCACCTACATTATTTTAACTGTTTTAATTTAATCACAGATACAGGAATTGGCTTTCACCATCCTGGGGTCTACCCCACCTGTAATTAATTCTAAATCCTTTCAGTGGACAAACCAAATAATATTTCTCTATTGAACCCAGAAACCAGAGAACCTAAACGCATCCCCTGGATATCAGCTGGTGAGTCAGAGCACATAATAAAACATGCTTCCAAAGGACAGATGATTCTTCAAAGAGAGCTGCTGTTCTTTAAATGTCACCCATGTGTTAGAGCCTTTTGTTCCGCTCTGTTTCTGCACACTCCACTTCTGAAGTCCAGGAAGCACCAGGCTGTTGATGGAAAGAGTAGAAAGGGGAGAGTGAGAAGACAAGATGAATCTGGAGCAGAAGATTCATGTTTTCTGATGTCTGAGGGTCCCTCCTGATCAGCGGGGTGCTAATGAGATCAGAGGCAGGGGATGTGAACACCATGAGAGCCTGCTGGCTTTCTTCTGCTCACAACCCCAGAATGCTCCCACCAGCTGGGACACGGCAGGGGAAGTGTACCAAGGAGGGGATGAAAGAAGAGATCAGGAAGGAAGACAGCAGTGTGCATGGGCTCTTGCATAGGTGAGAAAAAGAGAAACAGAAGCAGGGGGTACATAAAAGTCCTGACCTCTAGCCATGTGCTTCAAAAGCGGGTCTATCTGTTGTTGTTTGCCACACTTCTATGCTCTTGGGGGCTTATCAGAGACTTCACCCAGCTCAGCAGCCCCAAGTCACCAGCAGGAAGCCCTGTCATGTGCAGGTGCCATTGTACAACCGTAAGAATTACTTCCCAGGGTTAGTAACTTAAAATGAAAGTCAGGCTCAAGGGTCATCAGCTGGTTAGTAGATCAAGAAGATTTCTACAGTGTAGCATACCTCTTTTCTCTTGGCTTCTGTGATACTAACTTTCCTGATTCCTTTTCTATCTCTCAGAATGCTTTTTCCCTAAAGGTTTGAATTTCTCTCCTTCATCCACTTCTCTCTCTTTCCTGAACTTCTCTGCTAATCACATCTGAGCCTTCTCCAACTTCCTTCCCTATCTCATTATCTTCCCTTTCTCATTATGTTCCCTCACAATGGTAACCACACTCATAGCTTCACCCATCACTTTCTTCAAGGAATTGCTCATCTATCACAGAACTCTCTAGAATTTAGTCAGTTGTCCACATGAATCATCCTCCAACGAGATACAATGTGATCTTGCCCTTGGTGCATACCCAAACTGAACTCAACATTTCTCTCGTGCCCTTAATGTTAGCAGGGAAGTTACTGCCATCTTTCACTCACTTTCTTGTCCTCAGGGACTGTTGTGTGTGTTACAGTCTCTTGTCTGACTCTGAGGAATAATTTTTAGTAGAGCACTACTGCTAACACATACATTCACCAACTTTTCTGTGCTGGGCCTTGATGTCCTTCTCCCTGAGTCCCTTTTGCAGGTTATTGATACATGTCATACAGAGCCTGTTTCTCATGTTTATTGACCAGACTAAGGAGAGATCATTGTACCCTCTAACCCAGTGGTTGGTGTGCTTGAGCCAGCTCCTACCAGCTCTTGTGAGACAATTGATAGTGTCTCTTTCTAACCCTGTCTTCACTGTAGCTTGACATCAGCCATGGCAGGATTGTTTACACCATGGGAATGGGCAAACACTGTAAACCAAGGATTGTCTCACTTCTTCAGAGAGCTAGTGGTTAAGTTGCAGCAGATAATTGCCCCACCACACACGCCACATCCTGTGCAGTTAGAGACGATGTTAACTTAATTTGCTTGAGGCACGCTGATAAAACTTCACAGATGTATCTCATTTAGTCCCCATAACTACTTCATGAGAAAGGTGCCATCATTCTATCTGATTTACAGGTTAAGCAAATGGACACTCAGAGAGGTAAGACCCAACACCATGTGTCTGAGAAGAGGCCCATGCCATCTAAGTAGATTTGTAGCAGAAACGTGGCTGGGGGTGTTTTTCCCCATATAGGGATATGTCTGTCTCTAAGTCATGTGCGTTCTAAGACAATGCTAATTGTGATGGATCAGACTTTGCACATTTTTCTTTCTTGGAACAGACAGGATTTGGAAGCTTCAATACTGGTATTAGAGATGATTCACAAAAAAACTGTTCATAAGACAGGTCCACTGTTATATTTGGCTGACAACTTCTCTATACAAGATCCACATGTATTAACTGAATAACATTTGAACTTTTCATTCTTTCTACAAATGTTTGACTAACAATCTCTCCAAAACAGCACTATTGGTAACCAACCAAGTAGTTGTTTCATTGCAATGGAAGTGTGCTAAGAGATAGTAGATCCCAAATTAATGAGTTATCCAAGACCTTTAGTTGCAAATTCTTTAGCCAAATGACCATACCCATGGGTGTCAGAGCCAGAGTAATTGTGAATTATTGCTATGTCTAAAATGAAATAATTTTTGTCTAGATTAGATTTCTTTTATAAACCTGAAGAAATACTCAGATTGACACTATCAGTAAAAAAAAATCTCATTGTTCCAATGAGCATTCAAAAAGTCATTTTTACTCTTTGTTACTTTTTTATTCTTAATTAAAGAACACCTGCTTGATGCCAGCCCAGTGTTCCAAGTGTGAGAATAGATGGATGAAGAAGATAGGCAAAATCTCAGCTTTCACACTTCACATTCTAGCTAGGGAAGACAGGATAAACAAAGTTCCAAATAAACCCAGAATTTCAGGGAGTGATGAGCCCTACAAAGAAAGAGAAAGGAGATAGGGATAGCAGCAGTATGCAGTCAGAAGTGCTGCTGAAACAGAGCTGATGAGGAAGGTGTTTGAGCAGAGAAGCAAGCGTTCCTAAGGAACCAGCCATGCGGAGGTGTGTACTCAGATGCACTCAGTTGAGCCAACAGTTTGGAGAGTCCAGCAACCTTGGAGTTATCAAGAAATAGATGGTCATGGTGGTAGAAGTGAAGCAAGGGAGATGGGATTGATTAGTGAATAAATCCAAGAGAAAAGCAGGACCCAGATGGTACACAGTCTCAGAGATGATGAGTTGGGATTTATTCTAAGTGCACCCAGGAACCGCTGGAGAATTCCAACCAGGATACAGACTTTCCTACCTGTGCTTAGGAGTCTAAGCTGTAGTCTTACTGTCTTCAAGTGATATGGGATTGACTTAAATTCTTTGTTGCAAAACCAGTAACATTGTTATGCAAACATGATGTATTGAACTAAGTGGAAGTATTTATCTGTTTAAAAATTGGGGGAAGAGACTTTTAAAATATGGTTTGTATTCTCTGTGATTTGGTAAAGGTTTTTTTTCTGCCCATCACCCCCAGCCAACCTTCTCCAATATATTCAGCCATGGCTGACTTTGGAGGATAATGAAGCAACAACCCAGGAGCTTCCTGGTGGAAATGGAACTGTTTCGCATCTTGATTGTATCCTAGTTGGGAAGTCATGTCGTAGATATGTAAGATGTTCCCACTGGAGGAAAATGGGTAAAGGGTACATAGGATCTCTCTGCACTACTTCTTAAAACTGTGTGTGAATCAACAATTATCTCAAAAATAGGAAGTATAATGAAAAAAAAACTTAATTGATATGAGTTTGTTACTAAGTACCAGAAATCAGGTTGAGCATTTTATATGAATTACCACATTTAATCCTTGCAAGAAACTTGTGAGTTCTGGCATTGCTCCATTTTACAGAGGAGGAAACTGAGGCTCTTAGCTATTAAGGGATTTGCACAGTTACCCAGCTGGTAAGTGTGAGGCCAGAATGGTTCATCTCCAAAGCTGAGATTCTCAAACTCACCCCTACTGGACTCCTGTCTTTTTTGCCCTCCTTCTGGTGGGTCCAACTAGGAGGTGACTGAATCCTGAATGTCAGGAGGTAGCAGGGGGTGGGGCCAGTTCTGGAGAAGGCATGTCACCTGTCTCTGCTGCACGATGGTCTGTGGCCATTTGCACAGGTCTTTGTTGAGAGGCCAAGCCTCTGAGATCTGAACAGCTGCACTAGGGAAGGCCTTGTTTTTCCACATTGGGAATCACAATCTGATGCCAAGTAAGGGGCTTTGCACCGTCAGCCAACCTGCAGTCACCTGGCAGAGGTAGCAGAACTGGGTCCACCTAGAGGCAGGGCAGATTTTTCTGCACACAAAGGTGCCCTCCCCTCACCTAGCTGAGCTTTTAAAAAGGTTAATTTATAGCCCCTGAGGGAATGCCTGTTTCTAATCCCTACAGAGACCCTTATAGGTCAGCAGTGTCCTGTATTGACTGATCCCTGGGAAGCATTGGATTTTTAAGCTCTGACATTATCCCAGCTTTTACCTCTTTACATATATATATATAATTTTTTTTAAGTTACTGTGCTAAGCATGCCTGGAAGCCTCCCCACCCCAAATGCATTTTTATTTTAGGATCTGAGTGGCATTTAAAAATTCTCTTGATGTGTTTGCTACATCTTTAGGCAAGAATTTGTTAGGATGTTATAGTTAATATAATCATGGCCATAACTTCCTAATGAATGCAAACGGGGAAAATAAGATTTTATTAACAAAGCATGATCATCTTAAAACCATTATATTTTCCTTGTGCTTATAGAAAACATTTTAGGAGCACACCTGTTCTTAATGTGAATTCCATTATCTTTCCTTGTGCTAAGAATGGAAGAGGACTTGGGCTGAGTCAAGCCACATGTTATAAGCAGTTGTGTGATGTCACCAAGTGCTGGCCATTGCTGTCTCAGCTACAGTGGGTAGCTCAGCACATGGGTTGAGGCCCAAACTGGGATGAAGGTGATTACCTTCTTAGGAGATACTTGGTAATAGCTGGAGATGTTTTTGACTGTCAGGACTAGGGAGGGGTGCACCTGACTTCTAAAGTGTAGAAATGCTGCTCAATATCCTACAGTTCACAGGACAGCCTGCTCCCCACCCCAATACGAAATTACCTAGCTCAAAAAATCCATACCGTCAGGGGTAAGAGTACGGAGTTAGCATGATGAATGGGACTGCTGAGTCAGAGCAACTTGTTTTCAAATGCCACCCCTGTCCTTGGATAGTTGACCTTAATTAACTTGCTGAACCTCTGTGTCCTCTCTTCTCAAGTGGATCTGATCATTATACCTAGCTCATAAGGTACTAAGAGAATGGACACAGAATGGAGGTAGTGCATGCCAAGCCCTTAGCATAGCACCTGGCACAGGGTAAGTACTCAGTAAAGACTGGAAATTGTAACTCTTACTGAGCTGGTGGTGATCATTTTCCTCAAAGTAAAATAATAAGGCAGAGACTTCAAATTGAGCTTCTTTTTTTAAGTAGCATTTTTTGGTATCAAAGTCCTCCAAGCTGGATTTATTTTTCTATATTACGATTCCGTAAAAGGCTTTCTATAAGACTGTGGTTAGTTGTGGGTGGGACTCCCTCTCGGGTGCTATAAGGCACGGTTCCTGACATCAGTTGCACCTGCAATGGATTCAACACATTAAACCTCAGGGTGTTGCATGAGTATGACCCTAGAAAGTCGCCTCAGCTGCCTTGATTTCTCAGTAATCGGTCATCTTGGTCGAAGTAAGAAGCAGCCTGTGTCCAAGGCAAGATCTGCGTGGTCGTGTTAAGAAAACCAGGCATATTCGCCACAAGTTACCTGTGCCTTCTGCCATGAAGCTGGTCTGAGAACATGAAAGCTGGCTCAGCTGAGGGAGTTGGTGAGCTGTCAACCTCAGGGGCTGCTCAGCCATTTGTGGTGCTTTGCAAGCCACATTGCCCTCCAGGTGTCATTTTGTTACGGGTTTACAGAGCAGGTTACTGCCCTCCTCCAAATACTCTTAAGATCATGTGAGTTAATACACAGGACATGCTTAGACGGGGGCTGGCACTGGTCTCAGTGTTCTGTTAGCTATTATTATCATTATTTTCACATAGATTTGCCACTATGTACACACAACTGCCCGTGGACATGTGCAGGCACATCCATGTACTATATTAGTACAATTACCAAAGTGGGGGCATTCAATACTTTAATAGTATACACATGAACATACACACATCTACATAGGACATACAGATAACGATGGGATTTAATGTTCCCAAACCCTTGCATTAATAACATTCTGCCCAGAGTTAATCTTGGATAGAGAGCCAGCACACTGAAGCCAAGAGAATGCCTTGCTCATGGCTCTGGCTGGTGTTCCTGAGAGAAGAACAAGACACCACAGTGTTCCTTTGACCCAAGACAGATAACACTCTGAAGCGTGGGAGCAAGCCAGCCACCCTGGAATTGGGGGCTTCAATCCAGTCATCAAGTGGTTATGAGTCCTGGGACCCTGTGCATATCAGCCTCCCCACTGGGGAACAGGAACCATAGTGAAGTCACGGATTTGCTGAATGATGCATAAGAAAGGATGTAGCTCACTGCCTCACATCCTGATGGTTACTTAAAATGAGATTCAGGGCTCCTGGTGCCAAGGTCCTCTTGGAAGCCTCATGCAGAGAATGTCTTCGGACCTAAGACTCAGGAAGAAGTCTGAGACTGGGAGGGTTTTGGGTGTTCTCCCTCACCACCATCAGCGCAAGCAAAATGGATTGTTCACTGGCCACATTTCTCCTTTGTGCTTCAGCCAACAAGAGACAGAGGATCAAATGTGTGGTTCAACCATAACAACTCTACGGAGGGGATCCCCTGTGGCCACCATGCCATCTCTATCTCTTCCTGCTTTTCTTTTTTCCTCTGATCCTTGTTTTTATCTACTTGTATTTCTGCCTTATTGTGCTTAGTTGTGCAAGCCACCTCAAAGCCAGTATGGATTGATGTGGGGTATAAATAAATTTTTAAAAACTTGAACCTTGAATCTGGTCAATAATTCTCCAAAATTTTGCTTAGCTTTACCGTGCTGCTTCCAGTGTGAGACTCCCCAGCTTTGCCTGTTGGCTGACTGCAACCATAAAGATAACTGATTCCTGTACCAACTCTAATAAGATCAATTAAATTCCTTGTAAAAATGTCCCTAGTAGGAGAAATGCTAGATTAGATGTTAAAACTCATCTGTCCAAAAACAAAAGACTAGCTCTTGCTAGGATTTTTTTTTCAGCTGATCAGTGCTCCTCGTGCTTTTTGAAGCTTCTTTGCCCAAGGTGTCTGTGACAGATGGCTCATGAAACAGCAGGAATGCACAAAGCCTCTGCTATTATTTTTAATAAGAAAAAAAACTGACTGTAGAAGAAATTGACTATTGAAAAGGCTGAGAATTCAGTCCTTGAAACTAAATGTGCCGAGTCTGGGCACATCATGACTTTCCCAGCATGGACTACGTGCCCAAAATGGTCGGCTTGACAATTAAAAAGAGAAGTGGAGAGATGCGCCAACTGCCAGGACTCCTGCCCCATCCTCCGGGTTTGAACGATGGCTGGCTGCAAAGAGTGTATTTGTGTTTGCATTAGAAAATTAGGAACGCGTGTCGAAAATGGGTTTCCCACAGATGAAAGACGATTAAGTCTCTTAAATGCTGGAAAATGTCTTCATGAGCATATTCAGTGATTTGGCACTTACTCCGCTTGAGAAAGTCCCTGCCATGATTTTCAGCAAAGAATGGACTACGTGTCCTGCAGACTTGATTACCTCTCTGCTCCAGCTTAGCTCTTTCTGCAAGGGCTGTGCTGGCCCAAATGTCAGTGTCTCATTTAACTTTTGAAAATCACCCTCTCTGTGATGGCTCATGTCTGTAATCCCAGCACTGTGGGAGGCTGAGGTGGGTGGATCATAAGGCAGGAGTTCAAGACCAGCCTGACCAACATGATAAAACCCTGTCTCTACTAAAAATACAAGAATTAGCCAGGCCTGGTGGCATGCACCCCAAATCCCAGCTACTCAGGAGGCTGAGGCAGGAGAACCGCTTGAACCCATGGGGAGGAGATTACAGTGAGTCAAGACCATGCCACTGCACTCCAGCCTGGGCAACAGCGTGAGATTCCATCTCAAAAGAAAATCGCCCTCTCGGCATCTAGACCTATTGTTTTCCTGTCCCAGTAGGATAACTATGAAATTCCAGGATGCCTTTTGTTATGCTCTTTTCAATATCCGTAAAATGTGGCACTGTGATGTGGATAGGACTGGGTTCAAATCTCAACTTTGCCTTCCTGATTGAGCAAGCTGAATAACTTTTCTGTCTTCTCATTTGCAAAATGAGGATGTGGGCTCTTCATTCATAAGGTGGTTGTGAAGATTACATGAAACACTATCAGAAAACTACCTCGCACTGAAAACTACCTTGGCACATAGTAGGCATAAAAAGGAGGAGCTGGCAGCTTGATTATGGTCAAACCTAAAAGGATTTGATAGAGACCCAACTTCACAGAGCCACTGAGGATTAAATAGGTATATATAAATTAGCTCAATCAGAATGATTTTTTTTTTCTTGAGACAGGGTCTTGTTTTGTCACCCAGGCTGAAGTACAGTGGCACCATCTTTGCTCATTGCAGCCGTGACCTCCTGGGCTCAAGTGAGCCTCCCACATCAGCCTTCCAAGTAGCTGGGAATACAGGCACATGACACCTTGACCAGCTAATTCTGTACTTTTTGTAGAGATGGAGTTTTGCCCTGTGGCCCCGGCTGGTCTGGAACTCCTGAGCTCAACCGATCTGCCCAACTTGGCCTCCCAAAGGGCTGCGATTATGAGCATGCACCACTACACTTGGCTCATAAGTGATTTTTAAAAAATAAGTAAATATTTACAAGAAATTAATTCTCTGAGATCATCAGGACCTAACCTTGTCTTCATTTTACGTACTGTCAACTCAGAAGTCTGATAAAGCTGCAAGGGCATTAGAGGTAGTCTTTCAAAATATTAAAAGAAAAAATTTCCTAGGCACTGCCAATGAAAAGTATAGGTTTCCTGCCCTCAAGAAGTTCCCTGTTCCTCCCAACCCATCAGGTATCTGTAGGTGGGCCTTGCCCTTGGGAAGCTATCGTGGCCCCTCTTAGACTTCATGCTCCCTGGCTTTCCTTCTCTCCTCTAAGTATTAATATTTGTTGCTCAGCTGCTATATCATGGCACCTGCATGCTGTGCATTTTCATGAGGTCAGGAAAAGCTCATTGCCCTTAGGACTTGTTAGCTGGCAAGAAAGCAAACATTGAACAAGTAATGATAAGTAATGACTGATTTTGAAGGAACCGTACAGGCACCTAAGAATACAGAAAGGGATTTCCTCCCTGAGTTGGGGGATGGAGGAAGGCTTCTTTGAAGAAGTAGCATTTGAGCCTTCTGCCTCGAGGGTGAGCAGAAGAAAAGACAGTCTAGCTTCATGGACAAAGAAGCAGAAAATGCACAGGTGAAGAGGAGAGAAGGCAATGGTGAGCTTGAAAGGTTCAAAGCAGCTCAGACAGCTGCAACTCAAGTACAATTCATCTGTATTTTTTTTTCTTTCACTAAAAGTAGAATGACAGAATAAGAAATTTATATAAGGAGCATTCAGGCAGACCCCAGAGGCCAAGGTTCATGGAAGAGGTTTCCTCTTTCCCTTTCAGCTTTTAGGTTTGATGCTTTGTCCCATCTGTCTTCGTTCCCTGATGGTGGGTCCATGATGTAGAAAGTTTAGTAAAGAAAATGTCTCAGGGAAACATTCCTCTATGAATCTGTTAGAAAGACAAACACCAGTGAGGCTGCACACCAGCAGCACTGATCATTTTATCTGTGGCTGTGTAGTACTGTGTGGTGTATGTCTATGTAATACCTTTTCTTTATGCAGTCTACCATTGATGGCCATTTAAGTTGATTCCATGTCTTTGCTATTGTGAATAGTGCTGCAGTGAACATACATGTGCATGTGTCTTTATAATATAATGATTTACATTCCTTTAGGTATATACCCAGTAATGTGATTGCTAGGTTGAATAATATTTCTATTTTAGGTCTTTGAGGAATCGCCATACTATCTTCCATAATGATTGAACTCATGTACACTACTGCCAACAATGTACAAGCAGTCCTTCTTCTCTAATACCTCACTAGCATCTGTTATTTTTTGACTTTTTTTTGACTTTTTAGTAATAGCCATTCTAACTGGTATGAGATAGTATCTCATTGTGGTTTTGATTTGCATTTCTCTAATGACACTGATCATTTTGAAGATTTATTCTTGTATAGTCTTAGTTAAATGCATAAAGTTATAAATTAAACTGAGTCTTTATCATTAAGTATAAGTTAGTGGTTATTTGGGGGCTGTTTTTGATTTACACAATAACTTACACTAATCACGTTCATTAAGATGAGTGATGAAATTGATTTAGCTGGAAAGCATAGCTCTACAGAGGCATAGCCAAAGTCTGACTATGTAAAAATATTTTTACCACTAATATTTTCGGGTAAATGAACCAACCAAAGGTATATTCTATGTGGAATTGCAGCACCCTGTTGAAAATGGCCTGCTTTAACAGTCCTCATTCCTGCTTATTAAGATGAACCTTCTTAATGTATGCAATAAAAATTAGGCTCAAAGATAGCTGGTGATGTTTAGCCAGCTTCAGTGACTGGGCCAAATATATATATATATATATATATGCCATATATATATGGCATATATATATGGCATATATATATATATATATGGCATATATATATGGCATATATATATATATATATATGGCATATATATATGGCATATATATATATATATATATGGCATATATATATATATATATATGCCAGTAAACCTTAGTGCTGAAAATACCATTACTGATGATAATCAGGAAGAGAGGAAGGCAGTCTGTGAAAGATTTTGTACACAGTGTTCTGTCTGATACGTGGCTTTTTGGAGTCGAATGTACACTGAGGACCACTGGCACGTTTCAGATGTGGCCAACACATACGTGCCAGGGGCAATTAACAGAGCCACGGTGGCAAACCCATTAACGCAAGAAGAGAATCTGTCATTCAGAGACATTAATTTAACGTGACACCAACAGGGGTGTTTATGTGTGCGCATTGTGGTGTTAGACATTCTGCTCTAATTGAGTTAATTAAAAGTTAACAGCACAGAGCACATCACAACGCTATAAATGACAGGCATGTGACCAGTCCTCATATTCTTTCATTTGAATAAATCTTTTGCTCACTGTCAAACTCCTCTTCTGAAGGATTCATTCCACATCACTGCCTCTCCTTCTCCCTTTGAAGAGGGCAAGTGCTGTTCCATTTGATATATAAACAAAGGGAGCTGGAAAAGATAAAAGGAAGCTTGTGTGCTATGTCATAAATATCACCATCATTGCCAGCCTTCTACTTACGCTTCTTGCTGGGAAGGGGAAAAATGTGTCCTCCTAGCCAGGGTGGTGGTAAGATGTGGGAAGAGCACAGTACCTCCTGCTGTGGACAGTGGCTAAGTGGGTGAGGTTGAAGTAAGATTGATACAAACCTTCTGGATGGAAAGCTGCTTGCCTCTCTGAACTGCAGTTTCTCATCTCTGAAGTGGAGCTAATGAGAATCTGGTATCCACGTCATTGAATACTTCTCAGGATGAAATGAGAGAAATCTCTAAAGCACTTGACACAGTGTTGGGCACATAGCGAGTCTTCCATAAAGGTTAGATGGTGCTGATTGGAGAGCCTGTCTTCCGAGCATGGGAATAGCAGCCCCCAGCTATGGCTCTACCCACCTCCCTTTCTCAGCGTCCTTGTTTGATTGGCCAGTGGAGTTCTGGACCTTTGTTTTTACGTGTTGATTTGGTTGATTGAATTATGTTAAAATGCCTCCAAAGAAAGAAATATGTGACATATTACTATATACAGATTACAGGCAGAGGAACACTTGAAAATCATTGACTTATGACAAAGTCAATAGAAGAGTTATCAGTGTTGAATTTTGACTGAGGAAACTCACTTCAGTTTGCTTAAAACTTAATGCTGAGCCTTCCAGCCCTGAGGCAAAGAGGTATTCCTGGCAGCTTACTTACCTCTCATGTTCCCAGCACTGTGAACCACAACACCCTTTCAAATGAAAGAAGCAAATTTCTTTGGGGGTCTAAAATCACAGGAGAATTTCAGATTGGTCATCATGTAACCAAATGAACATCATTCTTGAGTGATTCTAACAATTGAAAGATCGAAGAGAAAAAATGCTTCTTACATGGCTGTTTCTTGGCACAATTTTTGGTAAAAGTCAAAGATAAGGACTTGCAAACTTTTTGGCAGGGTCTCACAATACAAAATAGGTTTTATTTCATAATCATGTACCCCCAGCAAACACACACAAACACACACACACACACTCAAAACAAAGTTTACAAATAATACTTTGTCTATGTGGTGCTTTCTAGTTTCCCTTCTACTGCCCCTTGTTACTTAAAATACTGGTCATGACCTGTAAATTGATTTCGTGATCTAAAAATGAATTGTGACACCTGGTTTAAAAAATGCTGATCTAAGATGTTAGGTAAGAAACATATTTCTGCAAAAATACTTCAGTGGAGGGACAGGAATGAGTTGGGGCTTGGTATCTGGTGTTCTGGAAAGAATTAAATATTTTATTAGTATCTATTTCTCATATTTCTCCCCAGCACAGTCAGTTCTGCACGGCCCGGCATCCTACCAAGGAGAGCACATGGGAACAGGCCACTTGATTGCTTTTGAGCTCAGTCTCACAGAGAGTGCTTGAGCAACTCTGTGCATCTGAATTACCTAAGATCCCAGCAGGTCTGGGAGGAACTAAGATTGTGCGTCTATAACCAGCTCCCAGGTGATGCAGATGCTGCTGCTTCCCAAAGTGTGCTGGACTACATGCTGAACAGCAAATGAAGAGAAAATGCAAAGATGATACCTAGTGTTTCCATGTCTCCACCCACAGTCCCATCCAGTAATGCCTCGTCTTTCCTTCAAGGTCATCTTGTTGTCTCATCGTTAGCTTTTAGAGGCTGATTATATCATTTAATCTGCCTTTGATGAAATGTTTAAAAACCATTTGGGGCCAGGCACAGTGGCTCACACCTGTAATCCCAGCACTTAGGAGGCCGAGGCGGGCAGATCATGAGGTCAAGAGATGGAGACTGTCTGTCCTAGCTAACATGGTGAAACTGTGTCTGTACTAAAAATACAAAAAAATTAGCCAGATGTGGTGGCATGTGCCAGAAGTCCCAGCTACTTGGGAGGCTGAGGCAGGAAAATTGCTTGAACCCTGGAGGCGGAGGTTGCAGTGAGCCAAGATTGCACCATTGCACTCCAGCCTGGGAGACAGAGTGAGACTCTGTCTCAAAAAAAAAAAAAAAATCATTTGGGTGAAGTTAAAAATTAGTGAAGAATGTATTTGAAAGGCATGCATAACTCCTAGAACTGACAGTGAAATGGATGCACCAAGCCTTATGGGGGGCCATGAAGTGGGGGAGCTCTGGACTTTGGTAGGAGGAACTGGAGGAGATCTTTTTAAGTGAGGCCATTGGACTGAACCATCCTCACAGGTCCTTCAGGCCTTGCAGATGACACTCAAATTTCAGGGAAGAGATTTAAGTGGCCTCTTGGGTCACAGGTCTACTCCTCAGACAAAAAGAAGAGGACGTCTTGACTGACAGACCACCGAGACTTTGTTAGGATATGGTGATCACGATTCAGCTTCCGTCAAAAGGGGCTGTGCATGCCGGGTGGATAGATACAGCAGCAGCACCCTGGGTTGCAGAAACCTAAGTTACTTTCAGAGGGAGAGAAGTGCTTTTGCTAAACACCATCTCTGTGGTAAGTGCATTGCACATATAACCTCATCCCCTTAATAAGGCAGCTGTTCTCCACTGGGAATGACTTTACCCTGCAAGGGATAGCTGGCAATGTCTGGATACATCTTTGGTTGTCACGAGTGAGTTCAGGGTGCTCCTGGCATCTGGTAGGCCGAGGCCAGGGGTGTGACTCAACATCCTGCAATGCCCACGGTAGCCCCATGACAAAGGAATTACCCAGTCCAAATGTCGCTACTGCCAAAGCTGAGAAGCCCTGCAACGAACTTGCCTGATAGTGATGGTTTTATTTTCCTCTTTTTTTTTTTTTGATGACATGAAGTTAGATAACAGTCACAAGATCAGAAAGCTAATAAGTAGCAGAGCTTGGGCCCAGATCTGTGTGGTGCCGGGACACCCTGCCTTCTTGCTGTGTCTCTGAATACTGGCCACTTGCACCTGCCTGCCAAGGAACACAGGCAGTGGGAGGAGGCACTGAAAGAGTCTCCTAAGCCTCATAACAAATGTGTGAGTTCCCCCACCTTGGCTGATCAGATTTGTTCTGTTCCATTCCAGAGCCACTGCAAACTACCAGGTTTTAATTCAGTCCTAACCTGTGGGAAGGCTTTGTGCCTGAGGTTACCTGGTGCAGCTGTCTTCACGCTGGCACAGTGAGAAGTTACCAAATGATTAATAGCCACGGAGTTTCCCAAAACATCCAGGTGGAAGACACACAACCAGCTTATTCCCTTTTAATATTCAGTCACAGAAATTGAATATAACAGGGTAGCAGCAGGCACCCCTGGGGACCTGGGCATGAGGTTTCGCTTTACACAACCCCTTCTGTGTGTAATTTCCCCAGACCACATGATGGGTAATGGGCCTCCGTGTCTCTGATTTGCCCATGGGGAGAGGACATTAAGTCTGCATGGCTGTGGTGTAATCGGATGTGTAGGGAGTCTCTGAGAGCCGGAGGACTGTCTTTTCCATGCTGCCTTGCTTGAAATGCCTGTCAATAAAAGTAGACTTGTGGGAGACATTGTGTTTGAAAAGAAGAAATTTCACTTTCTTTCAAATATTATATGGTCTGGGTGAAGAACCTGGGGTTTTCATAATTATACCGTGAGCCATTGGGAAGTATGAACGTATTTTGCACTTTGAAAGACCTGGATTTTGCTGGAGACCCTAGAGAATGTTCTCACGGGAGTGCCCCTCCTTTACCTTGGAAAGAACTAACTGAATTTGAAAAGAAATTGGAGGCAGAAAAAAACATATAAAGAAATATGGGGGAAAAAATCTGTGTAACTTTCAAGTGAAAGAGTTTCCTTAAAAATTCATGAGATGGGTTATAATAAATGCACTGGAATAACTTGTAACAAAAATATCAACAGTTTTTCTTTTGCAGATGTTTCTCAAATATTTGGGGTGGTTTCAATGGTTTTAAAAGCTGCCTCCAAATGCTTTTATGTTCTCTATTTGGACCACCGATTGAGTAAGAATTTTGCTAATTAGTGTAAATTCATTAGGCTTTAGCATAATTATATTTCAAACCAACCAGCTAAATTGATGTGATGTTGTTTGTCCTGAGAATGACTAAATGAATGATAGGAAATAGGATATATTCTTTGAAACTTGATATCCTTAGAGCTTGGCAAACCGTCTGGTATTCAAATACATTTTGTTAAATGAGTGAATACAATATAAGCATGGGTATAAATAAGGAGGAGAGATGAATTGGCGGAGGGTGATTATGGCAGAAAAACAGGCGTGGGGCTCTTGCCAAGACCCAGCAGTCGTTTTTAGGAATCAAATGACACAGGTGTTTTCAGAAGTTCTTTGGGAAAAGTTACCGAAAGCAACAATTCAAGCTTTTGGTACAAAACATCCCTGTGCTTAGTTGGTTGTCTGCTGTCTCCTAAAATGTTCAGGATCAGTGAATTCTAACAGTAATGTTTCATTTTCAGAAAATCAGGCTGGTAGTGTTGAACTGAACTCAAATCTGCCTTTTAGGAAATATCTGTTTCCTCCTGGTTCTTCCTCTTGAGATGTGTAGAGATCTACCATCCATGCCACAGAACGAGCTGAGATCACTGAGGACAGATTCCTTGACTTGGTTCATAGGAATGGTCTTGACTCCTGCCTAGCCACCGTTCACTGGATGGTTTGATATGAAAAAATAACTTCAAATACGATCTTCGGGATGTGGTTTGGCCAGTGTTGAGAATTAAAACCATTACCTCTGCCACTTGTGCTCATGAGGCTTTTGACTGGCTTCCTCTGTTCTCTCATCCAGGTTCTCAAACCTCATGGTGAATGGTGCAGGCAGAGAGAGTAGCAGAAGCAGCAGGCTGTTGCCATAAACTCAATCCCAGCCACATAGTCAGCTTTGCCAGTGTTCTGCCCAAGTGTAGCACAGGTTGATGGCTAGAGACATTTAGAACATCCCACTCCCTGCTCTTGAGGCAGAATTTTCAAAAACAGTGATAGCAGAAATACCCTAGATAGTCTTTCATGCAGAGACTCAACACTTCAGTAAACTTCATTTCTTATATCAAGATCCCAAAGTTCCTGCCTTTCCCTGAGGTTCCAAGACAGAACTACCCAGCCTGTTGTGGCTCTACCTCCAATTTCTGTTTTTTGTTAGCATGTGATTTTCTTAACATACAGACATTATCATAAGTTGGAGACTCCATTTTCTTTTTCTTTTCCTTTTTTTTTTTTTTTGAGATAGAGTCTCACCCTGTGTCCCAGGTTGCAGCGCAATGGCGCAATCTCTGCTCACTTTAACCTCTGCTTCCTAGGTTCAAGCAATTCTCCTGCCTCAGCCTCCTGAGTAGCTGGGATTACAGGTGCGTGCCATCATGCTCGGATGATGTTTTATATCTTTAGTAGAGACAGGGTATCACCATGTTTATCAGGCTGGTCTCAAACTCCTGACCTTGTGATCTGCCTGCTTTGGCCTCCCAAAGTGCCAGGATTACCAGCGTGAGCAATCTGCACCCGGCCTGGAGACCCCATTTTCAAGGCAACAGAAATGAATCAGAGCTAGATAGCAGACATAGAGTATAAATTTCTTCTGTCCAACCCTGATACATTTTTTTCATCCAGTATGATGCTCTCCTGATAAATACCACCTTTACAATGGGAATTTAAGATGGGTTGTCATTTTAGCAAAATTTCCATTGGATCATATTGATTTTATGGTCAGCTTGAACTCTCAAATCTTTATGAATTTTTATCAGTATCTGACTCTACCAACTTGATTTGATCAGTTGCTTTTTGAAATAGAACTTTGTATTTAACTTCATTGCTAACATACATATATAAATATATACATATGCTTATGTATATATACATTGTATATATGTATATATACGGTATTAGTATGTGTGTGTATACATATGCACATCATGTGTGTGTGTGTGTGTGTATATACCCTTTATTTAAGAGTAATAAAATAACTATTAAGGTTATTTTTGATTGAAGAAACATATGTAATTAATATCAAATCATATTTATGGCTTGCAGCTTACCCCTCTGCCTACCCCTGATTTCTAATTCCTAATTCCTAAAGACAACACCCCTCTAAACTCCTTTGACTCTTTTTTTTTCTGACATATGACTATATAATCATCATACTATTATAATTTTCATTTATAAACATGTATTTTTTCCATTAAAACTAAAGCTATGGTGCTCAAACTATGGACACATTTTATTATCCTTTTATGTCCTAGGTTTATATTATTGTGGCTATGAGAATCTGCTGTAAATAATAATTAAAAGAAATTCTACTCTAATAGAATTTTCTTTATCAAGTTTCATTGTATTTTTCCTGGTGTTAATAATTATTTTTCATTTTGTCTAGAGTTCTATGTATTTATTAATAAATCCTGGGCTAAACATTCCAACAGAGCTGTAAGACTTTTGTCAATATCTTTAAATGTCTCAAGTCATCTGTTTCTTTGTTTTTATTTTCTTGGCATTTGTTTTTCTTGGAATTCTCTGTATTCCGGCTCTAGTTTCTTCCTCTGAGCCTGCTTCTCAGTCATTACCTTGACTGGCCATCAAACTGGGAAGTCACTTTGTTCTATGTTGAGTCTCCTCTTTCCCAAATCCTTTCTCTTTTTTCTTCCTGGTTAGCCTCTAAATTATGCGTGTATTTTGCAAACCTGAAAATCCTTTTTCTACCTTTGGACTTGCAGGTTTGGGTGGTTGTAGAACTCTAAGTTGAATATATTTTTCAATAGGTGATGAACTTGCTGGACTCATTATCCAATATTCTTTCAACTCCTTTTTACCTGTGCTCTCTTAAAAATACTTCATAAATTTCTTCAACTTTATTTTATGACCACTCTGTTGTTGTATTATTGTTTAATCTTTTCCATCATAATTTCAGTTTTACTGGTTCTTTCTTGTTCTCTCAATGTTCATTTTTATAGCAGTCTTTCTTTGTGAATACTTATGTCTTCAAGAATATTATTTACAGGTGTTTGGTTTGTAAAGCTTCACCTGTTTGCTGCTGCTTCTAGATTTCTGCTTTTTTTCTTTATTGTCTGTGTTAGAAGCTTTGTTCACATTCTTTGTGAATCTCTGTGGCCCGTTGTTCTCTTGGTGAAGCACTAGTGCTCTTAGGAATTCTACATGGACGTGCCTGTAAACTGATGAGCCTCAAAATGGATGATGGGGTTGGAACTCTGCCATCAGCATCTGTGATTATTTTCATTTTTTTGCTTGTTTGTTAGTTTTTGTTTTTGAGATGGAGTCTCACTCCGTCGCCCAGGCTGGAGTGCAGTGGCGAGGCCTCGGCTGTCTGCAACCTCCGCCTCCAGGGTTCAGTTGATCCTTCTGCCTCTGCCTCCTGAGTAGCTGAGATTACAGGTGAGTGCCATCATGCCTGGCTAATTTTTGTGTTTTTAGTAGAAACGGAGTTTCACCATGCTGGCGAGGCTGGTCTCAAACTCCTGACCTCAGGTGATCTGCCCACCTCAGCCTCCCAAAATGCTGGGATTATGGGTGTGAGCCACCGCACACAGCCCATCTGTGATTATTCTCTCTTGGGACAGCGAGTTCTCTGGTGGAAACATCTCTAATCTCCTATGTAGGGAAATCAAGCCTATCTCCCAGCATTCTGAAAGTGGACGTGGGTGTGTGTCTCACCACTCAGTAGGTAGACTTTCCTCTCGTCATTTTCTGTGCAGCCCCTCTATCCTGGTATACTAAAGTTCAGAACCTGTTTGGTTCACCTCTTTCGGAGGATGAGTGTCTTCTCTCTGACTTGGTGGAGGAAGGGCCGTTGTGGGCTGGAGGAAAGGATATGAGGGTCGAGCAGCCACAGACACCTGTTTTTAAACAGCCCTTCAGTTTCAGCCCCACCTCTCCCTTCAGTCTAGAGTTACCTGGTATTTTCAATCCCTAGTTTTTTTCAGGGTTCTGCAGAAGAAATCCACTGCTTTGTTACCAGATTCTCTCTCTTCTCTCCCTTACTGGATCTTTAGCTTGATGTTTTTTTGTTATTCTGCTGAGTCAGTTATTCCTTGTTCTCTTGTACTCTATATTCCAAAATTTTGTTGACATCTTTCTTCCACTGCTGACCCATTTCCCATTGTTTTTGTTGCTATGTATTTATATATTTTTATTCCTGAAATATTATTTTGTTAGAACTTTAGGATGAAACAGAGATAAATGTGAATCAAATGGCCACATTTAACTTGGTCACATATAGAGATTTTAAAACGGATTTTATAAGTTGCTTTATATATTTTATTTTTTTCTATTCAATTATGTTCAAAAATATTTATAGATGCCTATTAAATATATCCCAGGCACTGCCTGGGTACTGGAGGTGACACAGGAAATGAAACAGACAAAGCACCTATTTATTTAGAAGTTTTTAGGCTGCTATATTTTGTCTTTAACATTAGGGGATAATGTTTTTAATTTTTTCCCTATTTTTACTTACCCCATTTTTAAAGTCTCATTAATAGAGTAAGATCTAAACCCTGAAACTACAGATCTTGAATCAAAATAGGATTCTCTGAGGTTGTTTAAAAAAAAAATTAGTTGACAAAGATATAAGTGGCTAGCATGAGTTGAGAATTCAGCTGATGTCTAGTGTTCTAACTGCCTATGCAGTGGTAAGAATATAGTGTATGTAGTTTCTGTGCTGGGCACTTCACAAACCTCTGCTTATTCCATCTTTAAAACAATGCATGATTGCAAATAGCATACCCATTTTTCAGATGATAGAGTCTCATAGAAGTCAATCAACTACTGCTAAGGTCACAAAGCTAGCAACAATTCCTATATTGTTGACTCAGAAGACAGTGCTACTAATCCTCACATACATACTCACATTTGTTACTATTTCTGCAGGAAATCAATACCATTAATACTCCAGACCAAAGGTTTCATTGGATTTAAGCACTGACATGAGGCCATGACCATAGCTCCTTCTATGGATATATGTCCACTTTAATTTATATCAATTCTACCCTAAGGAGGGTAAAATGTTAACTGAAATTATGGTCATTGTTAAAATTGAATTCATCACTTAATGGCAATTACTTATTTTAATTATAACATCTATGTCCAAGTCAGTGTGTTCCAAGTTGCTGTATTACTCAGAAAGTTTTATCAGGAACGCACTCCCTCTCTAACACAGATACAGTCTTCTGCTGGCAGCATCTCCTCTCTTCACACTCCAGGGAATACCTAAAAAATGGAATAGGGAGACTTTGCCCTTTACTAACTCTTAAGGCAAAGAAGCTGAAGTAAGGACAAGCATTAAGTCAGTATCTCCCATATAGATGTTAAGGTCCTCAGCACCATAAGCGTCACCATCTGTGGCTGTCTTTTACCTGTGGCTGATGAAGTACATTTCTTCTGGAGTCCTCTCTTTCCCCTGCCTCTAAGGGCTTCTTGGTGAAGCCCATACACTTCACTCACTCTTCCTGGTCTCAAGTTGGGTGTCTTGTCCTAACCTTCAATGACTCACAGGCACCTCTACCTCTCAGCTGAGCTCTCAGCCTGTTTTCTTTTTTATATTCATGCTGTGATTGCAAATGACAGGAGTTATGATTGTTGTTGCCCCACTCTCATTATCTACTTAGACATCTTCATCTTCCAGTATTCTCAGACTTGCTTTTTTTCCTCAGTGTTATGAATTTGCTAGAGAGGAGCTGGTGAAACCCTGAAGTGCAGCAGAGGCATGCATGCTTCATTCTTCACTGAAACGAATGCCTTCAGAAGCAAGTACCAGAAACCCCAACCCAACTGTTGTAAACAAAGAGGAAAACGTGTCATCTCACAAAACACAAAGTCTGAAGGTGCAGGGAAGCTCAGGGATGGTTAATTCAACATCTCTCCAGCATCAAGGATTTGGTTCTCTCTCTCTTCCTGCTTTGTCATTCAGAGCCAGCTGGATTATCCTCAGGCTAATTCACCCCATGTATGCAGAATAGCTGCACAGCTACAAATGTTACAGGCAGGCGTATTAACTTATAGTAGAAAAATGGAGCAGCTCCCCCTTTCTGTATCTGTGATTGTTTAAATGCTGTCTCCAAAACGTGTGTTGAAATTTCATTGCCATTGTGATGATATTAAGAGGTGAGACCTTTAAAAGGTGATTAGGTCATGGGGGCTCTGCCCTCATGAATAGATGAATGCTGTTATCTCTGGAGAGTGTGAATTACAGCGGAAGTGGGCTCGCAATAAAAGGATGAGTTTGGCTCCCTTCCTCTTGCAAGCTCACTGATCATGTGTTGCGTTTTCACAACATGATGATGGAGGAAGAAGGCCTCGCCAGATGTGGGCCCTCAATCTTGGACTTCCCAGCCTCCAGTACCGTGAGCCAAAAAAAATTTATTTTGATTATAAATTACCCAGTCTGAGGTATTCCACTGTAACAGCATACAGTGGACTAAGACATCTTGTATCACCACTTTCCCAGAAGTTTCCATGCCCCTCATGTGCCCTTGTGCCTTATTGACCAGACCAAGAGAAGTGCCTGCCAGTCACTGGTGAGGGTAGTGAGATGACCACGAATGGCAAATTAATCAAACTTTACTCCTAAGTTTAGATGGGGATCCCTTCTTCAGCCACATGACTGTATGGGAAATGGTAGACACTCACATACAAAGGTATATACATACACACATGGATATTAACTCAGTGATAGGACCGGATTAAACCCTTGATAACAGTTATTGGAAGAATTATGAGTGCAGATGTTAAAAATAACTCCACAGCAGTTTGGCCTTAATACAGTGATGTATATGCTCATATGCATATCTGTGTGTGTGTGTGTGTGTGTGTGTGTGTGTGTGTGTGTGTGTGTGTACCCATACCCAAGTTGTATGTAACCTTCACAATTTGTAAGACAGGAAGTTCCATGGAAGCATAAACAGAAGATCAACTGGACAGTTATGCCGTGTGCGGCCTGATGTATCTGGCACATCCTTCATTCTTTTCATAGAAATCCTGCTGCCAGTTGGTGCAAGCATTTCTGAGCAGATGACATAGCTGTTAAAACAGTTACCACATTTTTTCCAAACCTACAGTCAGCACACACAATCAGATAGGTACTTCTTTGCAATTTGTGAATTAATTGATGTGATATGAATGATAGAAATTCATCCCAGTTCATGTTTAATGACATATAAATTATATGTTGTAGATGATGTCTACATTTCTACATTTTTTTGACATCACCGGTGACATGAAATGAAATGCAAATTTCAATGGGTATAGCATCTTGGTCTCAATAGTTTTAGTGTGGATATTCCTCCTATAGAAAAATGTTATGAAAATTTGAATTGATCACTGTGTGATTGATATTGAGAAATATGATTTATATAGTCTGTGAACTGCTATTGGGTATAACCATAGAAGCTGGGCACAGGTTCCTAAGGAGTGCGTGTCTGAGAATGTCTCAGATAAGTCGGAGCTGCTTTGCTCACCTCCACACTTCTTAGGTTCTGCATAGCACTCTTCAGTTCTCTATTGTTAAAGGTAAACTCTGCCACAGGCCAGACTCCAAGGGCAAGACCAGAGCAGAAAGATGGGAGGGTTGTCAAAGAAGCATGAAGGTGGTTTTATTTCATTCTGACCAGGCAACTTGCTCAGCTTCGGCTTCAGCCATCAACTACATCTGTGAAGACACCTTTACTGTTGATGTTATAAACAGTAAAACAATGACTTCATAATCTAGAACTCTCTAGAACCTCCTTTTCTATTACAAGAGCAACTACTTTTCTCTCCTTGTTTTTGAAAACATGAGGCTTCTTAGAAATTCAGATGTTGTGTCATAACCTAACATAGTTTGCATAATTGCAGAGAACTCACTAGATGACATGTTCCTATCTTATATGAGTCCCCTCTCCAGAACTCCTGGAGAGAACTAAAGTGCAGGGCAGATCCTGTTGATATAGCTTTGTATTATGAAACTTCATTAAATATGTTATGCAATGCATTACTGCTATATGCATCATAAATAGACACACCATCCTTCATGTCTCAAATATTGATTATCTAAACTCTGTCACATAATCTATTTGGACCTAGGGATATGAAGATAAAAAGACTCAGTCTGGTGGCAGAATAAAATTCCTAAACAGATACTAGAATAGTTTGGGAAATGTTTCCAGAAGGTGCAGAGTGCCATGGGAATTCAGAGGACAGATTCCTAGCCTAGTAAGAATTCTTGGATCACTCCACCCCAAAAGAATGAGGGTTCTGTTATCCTTAGTGGGAGGTGGTGGTAGTTGTGGATTAGGTCTTATCATTTCATGCACTGACCACTTCTGCCCCGTACCCTGAATAAGTGCCCCATGATCTCTTTATCTTTGACCTCTTGCCACCTTCTTTTCTCCTAGCCTTGCTCCTCACCATGTAGTCCAAGACATATGGACAGCTCACCATCTGGTGGAGGACTGGACTATTGGAGAACCATTAATCCCTTCTGCACTTTGGGGATGATCTCATCTGATTTGTCTGTCCTGCTTCCTTAAACCTCCTAAAATGCATTTCTATGCTAAGTTAAACAGAATTGATTGAGGCTAGATTTACTAAGTCCTTTGAAATTGTTCTATTATTTCAAATCCAAGAAAATAATGTACTACACCTCCTGAGAAATATATCTTCTGCAACATTTTCATTAATCTCTTTATTAAACGAAACTGGTTTCTCTTTGAAATTAATTACTGAAGTAGTATTGAGAATTTTAATTTCCACAATATACCAGCAAGAGATACTGCTGTTTCTTTATACACTGTTACACAGCAGGGCAATAATCTATTGAAATAAGCCCGAAAAGGGGGCAGCTTGTAATTAAAACAGTATAACACGAGTGTTTGATGACTCTCTTAGTGCTAAAATGGCCCTGTCATGCTGTGTTTGGGTGGAATAAAATGTATATTTAGGAAACAGCTCTATATGGAGAAGTCAACTCAGGTTTTACAGTTTGGGATGTGGCTGTCTTCACTGCAATAATATACCCACAAGGAAGTATGGTCTGTTTTTGTCATCTGAGAATTACAACCATTACCACTCACTAGGAAGCTTCTTCCCTTATTACGCCACCCCCACTGTGAAATTTAAAATATTTAAGTCATGAGGCAGGGAGCATCAATTATAAATGTCGGTATCCATGGAAAAGGCATGAGTATGCAAATACCTGAGTGCATGCACAGCACATGTGTAGGTGCCAGTCCACGAATGGGTGCAAATCCCATCTGTGTGCAGCAAGGCCCTCTTCGACGCAGATTCAGCAATCACTCTCCCTCACGCTTAGAGGAGGCATCATATTTTTCAAGACACATTTCCATCTATCATCTTCTATCCTCCCAGGCCTGTTTTCTCATGATAAGAATTATTTACACATCATTTACATTTAGAGATTTCCTTTTTTTTTTTTTTTGCTAGTGCCAAACACATTTTTGCAGATGCTGTACTGCTTTTCTCTTTTCTCACTTTCTTCCTTCTCACCTTCCCTCCCTCCCTCCCTTCCTTTCTCCCACCTCATTCCTTTCCTTCCTTCCCTTCTTTTCTCTCTCTCTCCTTCCCTCCCTGTCTCTCTCCTCCCTCCTCCTTTCCTCCCTCCTTCCTTTCTTCCTCCTTCTCTCCCTCCCTCCCTTCCTACCTCCCTTTCTTCCATTCTCCCTTCCATCCTCCCTCCCTTCCTTCCCCCTTTCATTCTGTTACACAGTAATTTATGAATACATTTTCCCTTTACCTGGTTTCATTTCCACTACCTTGTGGGTCAACTTTGTCTATCAATGTTGTGCAAACAAAACCTTTTTATTCAAGAGAAGCTCTAGATCTAGCTCCATCGAGTATTTTAAACAGGCAAAATAGAACTGCCTGACATTGGTGCCTTGAGGAGACAAGGCAGGCTCTGCTTCTCCTGATCCACTGGAAATGACTCAGTGGGGGCCTTAGTGAAACTGCCTGGGGCTCATTCACCCTTACCCAGCTCAGGCAATGGAAGGCCCTCCCCTAAGTCACCTGGCTTTTATCTTTCATCTGTTCCCAGGGTGCAGGTTGGAGCTTGGAAGGATTGATATTCTGTTTCCGCAACATCAGTCATTCTCTTTTCAGCTTTAAGATTTTTGTTCCATTTGGGTTTCATCCTCACCTCATCCTAATTCTATAATATCTATGTAAACATAGACTTTGCATAATACTGTTGTTTACCACACATTAGCATAAACAATAAAACTTTAATATTAATCCCTACACCATCTAAAAGAATCTTGCCTGCCACTGAGAAAAAGTGTTTTGTTGTCATCCACAAACATCTGCTTAGACTGGTTTCCTCTGAGGCCAAGTCTTGAATGATTGGGTTTAGAATGCTGCCAAGGATCAGCACAGAGCCAGGGATCCATCCTTTCTCTGTTACCTTTTTGGTTTAAACATCAGGCCAACACATTGAACCTCCAGAGGACTCGGAGATGAGATAGAATAAGTAGTGTGTCCTCTTCGCCAGTCGGGAAACCAAAGTACAAAGATAAAGCGAAGAACCACATTTGCAATGTATGTGAAAGTGTACATTGAATTGGGACACTCCTGTACCACCAGAGGATTCACTTTTTATCTATTTGGGAGGAAGACAATGAGGCTCTTGGCCTATCAGATCCAAATAGGAGTTGATGGTTGCTGAAATTGATGGTTGCAGGAATTGATAAGCTTTGGTTAGGTGAATGGCATTCAACAGAGCCATTGGTACCTTGGGCAGGCTCATAGTTTAGTGTCATTTCAAACTGCAATTCCTTAGTAATGCTAAATGAATATTTATGAAGGAGAGGGTGAGTCCTGCTTGTGAAAAAGAAAGGGAAAGTCTTGTGATTATCCTCACATTCCTCTGTTGCCTTGAGTTCAACTCCAGCCTTCCATTTACAAATATTCCTTCTGCCAATATCTTCTCTGTGCCTACAATGACCAGGCCCCGCTCTAAGTGCTGAGTATACTGCCATGAACACCACCAGCTTGCTGCTTTTAGGGAGCCCAAAGTCCTGCCTACTCAACTTATAAAATCCTATAGTTGCCTCTTCTTGGAAGGCAGTTCATTGATTTTGACCACTGACACATGTACCTTTGAGGTCTATGCCATATCCCCAAAAGCTTCTCTAAGAAAACACAATGCAGTTGAATCATGTATTCTCCCTGGATGAAGTTCATTCACTAAAACTTTGTTCATCTTCTAGTATTTCCAGTGATATTTTAGTGAGTTAGTCATACATGACTGCTCAGGGCATCCTCCAAGCTGGACTTCTCCTTATCCTGGATTAAGGCCACCAGCAGCCCACACTGAGGCAGAGTTCATCAAAAAAATGATGATTACTGTTAGAGCCCCAATCCTGCATAATGTGCTTTTTATTTAAAATAAAATAATAATAATAAAAAAAGCTGTACCTAGAAGTAACTGTCCAGAAAAGAAGGATATAATGCTTACCTAAGATCATAAATACTGGAAATCATACAATTGCTGGTTTCTCAGTTACAGTAAGAAAATAATTCATAATACTCGAGGGGAGGGTCACACTTATGAGCCAGCATTATTTATAGAAGCCTTTCTTTTATCTTTCTTTGCAAAGTCTTTCACCAGAATCATTTACTTAGGATAATTAGAGAAAAAAATCCGTAGTAAATTTTACATAAATATTAACTACAAATCAATTCCAATAAAAATGCTGCTGTTCAATCATCTGTGCCACTGCACTTGGGAGAGAATAATTTATGTTCAAGCCACTTTAGCTGGATTAATCTCTTCAAACCTAAGCGATCCATGTGAAGATCTTGTCACTGAAAATTACTTTTGATTCAACACATCTCACATATCATAATGGTAATAAACATTTGTCTTGTGCCTTGAGGTCTACAGAGTGTTTTTCATCCATTATCTCTCTACATTTTCATATTGATTTTTAGATAATTAATTCGTTCAACCAATATTTGAGTGCATCCTGTTTGTTTATTCAACAAAAATTTACGGAGTACCTCTCTGCGTACTTAACCGTTGGGGATGCAGAGGCAAATAAGAGGAAGTCTCCAGCCATAAAGAAGGTACATTCTAGTGAGGGAGATAGATGATAAACTTGAAAACTGTGCAAGTGCATGGCCCAATGTCAGGGAATGATAAAACCTGTGAATTAGTAAGAGGCAGGGGATAGATATGGACACGAAGTGCTTGTTCTCGCTACATCAAGGGTTAAAGGGTGAGCATCCTCGAGTGATGTGAGACAGCAAACCAGGAGGATGGCATTCCAGGCAGAGTGAATATCTGGATCATGCTTCACATTTCATACTGCTGTTGGCGCTTACAACTTAATACCACACGAGTGTTTTCCCGTGTTAAAACTTGAATTTGTAAAGTCTGAATAATATTCCATTTTTTGGATGTCCTTATAGATTTATAGATATCCAACAGTTGCAGTCTGAGGCTTATCAAACTTTTCCCACTCCTTACTGAGCCTCAGACCCGCCAGGCTGCAGAGAAACATGTCTGGCAAATCATAATGATCTGGATTAATAGGTCTGTGTGGCCCCTGAGGATTTCATAAGCTGGAAAAACTATCCCCAATTCATGGGGATTGGGCTGGACATACTTCAGTTGCTTTCCTCAAAAATCGTAGGAAAGGAAGAGCTGTGGCAGAGTCCACAAGGGAAATGTGGTCTGTTGACTGGTCCTAGGAGTTTCAGGAGCAACCATTCTGTGCAGATCAGTCATCCCAGTGGGGATTTTGGAAGTGGATTTTACTCTGAGAGCTAATGATGAGTTTGCTGGAAATAATTTTTCCATTTCCATATCCATCTGGTAATATAGGACAGTGAGCTCAGTAAGCACAACCTGCTCAGATAACCAAATCTGCAGTGTGACTACGATGCTCGTGGCTGGTGACTATTCAACAGGCGTTTGTCTCGTAACTTCAGCATTTGTTTTGTGGGGAATGACCACAAAGATGCTATCCATTGAGCAGTCTTTCACCCTAGTTTTGGTGCATATCCTTTCTTTAATCAAGCACAATGTCTCTAAAATAATATAAATTAGGTTTTTAAAAAAATTTTTTAAATATACTTTAAGTTCTTGGGTACATGTGCAGAATGTGCATGTCTGTTACATAGGTGTACAGGTGTCATGGTGGTTTGCTGCATCCATCGCTCCATTGTCTACATTAGGTATTTCTCCTAATGCTATCCCTCCCCTATCTCCCACACCCTGCTATCCCTCCCCTAGCCCCCTACCCCTCCACAGGCTCTGGCATGTGATGTTCCCCTCCCTGTGTCCATACGTCTCATTGTTCAACACCCACTTATGAGTGAGAACATGTGGTATTTGGTTTTCTGTTCTTGCGTCAGTTTGCTGAGAATGATGGTTTCCAGCTTCATCCATGTCCCTGCAAAGGACACGAACTCATCCTTTTTATGGCTACATAGCATTCCTTGGTGTATATGTGCCACATTTTCTTTATTCAGTCTGTCAATGGTGGGCATTTGGGTTGGTTCCAAGTTTTTGCTATTGTGAACAATGCCGCGATAAACAAAACTTTCAGGTGCAGGGGGTACATGTGCAGGTTTGTTACAGGTATAAATTGTGTGTCACAGGGGTTTGGTGTACATTTTGTCATCCATGTACTAAGCATAGTACCAATGGGTAGTTTTTCAGTCCTCTCCCACCCACCACCCTCCACCCTCCACCCTCAAGTCAGCCCTGGTGTCTGTTGCTCCCTTCTTAGTGTCTATATGTACTCAATGTTTAGTTCCCCCGATAAGTGAGAACAAGGGAATTTGCTTTTTTCTTCCTGTGAATGCCCATACATGGCAGACTGGATAAAGAAAATGTAGTACATATACACCATGGAATACTATGAAGCCACAAAAAGGAAAATGATCATGTCCTTCTTAGGAACATGAATGGAGCTTGGGCAATTATTCTGAACAGTATCAATTCTTAAGCCAACAGGGAGGCCCGTTTAAAAGCAGCCACACAGAACTACGTAAAAGTGAAGACAGGTTTTAATGACATGGGTTTCAAGTTAACTACTGTTTGTTGATCTCTTGTGGTTTCCATGTGAGGAGCACTTCAGTGCTACAGAGCTATTATGTTTTTTATTTTAACAGCTACACAAGTGAAAATGTGAGTACTTTTAGTTACCTCCACATTCAACACATATGAAAATTGAGGCTCAGAGGGGTGAAAAAGTCACCCATGCTAAAACAATTGGTATTGAACCTGGTGTCTAGCCCCGTGTGCAGGACCTCATAGCTCTTAACCATTAACCAATACTGATCTACCATAGGTGGTAGTGCAGGCTTTGCCTCTGACCACATGGCTTATACTTTCCAGACTTCCTCTCCATCCCTTCCCTGGAGTTAAGTTCTCTTCCAGCCTGCATCATGACAGCAGCCTCTTCAAGCCAGTCTGACAACCTCTGGCCTTCCCCCAGGCCAGGCCATCTTCTCCATCCCAACCCAAGTCCCTCAAAAGCAAGACCACTCAAGTCTCAACCCTGCTTAAAAGCCTCAGTGACAACCCTTCTGCCGGGTGGGACTGCCAGCGGGAAGGTGGCCTTAGAGAAAAAGCTGGTTTCAGCCAAGGCTGGAGGTGGAGAGAATGTTCTAGAAAGCACTGATTACTGGAAGGTTTTGTGGATCAGAGACCACTTATTTAGCTCAGGCCCTTGGTTCATGCTCTTCTCTCTGTTTATGATGTTCTTTCTCCCACTCATTATCTGGCTCCTACCCTGAGTGAACCCATGCCTCCCTGACCTGCTAGGGACCCTCTACCACAGGCTTTCGTTTCTTACTCCAGCCGTCTGAAAGCCTTACTGCAGTTTGAACTTATATTTGTGAGGTTATCTGAATAGTATCTTTATAGCCCTCTAAATAGTGTATTTCTTCAAGAAAGTAATTCCATCTTTTCCCCCAGTGAAATCCCCATACCCAGCACAGAGCCTGGTGTGTGAAACTTGCTGAATGCATTGAAATTAGTAAGTTAATGATTTTATAAATTTATTTAAAGGATCCTCAGTTCCTGCTACAATGGTTCTAAAACACCTAGTGGCAGGAAGTGTTTGTCAAATATGCAGATTCTTGGGCCCCATCCCAGATCTACTAATAAGAACCTCCATGGGTGTGAACTATAATTTGTAAGCAAAATGTATAAGCAAGCTCCCAAGGTGGATTTCTATTTGGGAAAGAGTTTGGGGACTTCCTTGTTAGCAGACAAAATCCAGTCTTCATTTCACTTAGGTGTGTTCAAATGGTGTCATCTCGGTGAGCCCTCCTCTGCCCCTTTTCTTTTAAAATTCTAAACTTCCAGCCCAGTCTGACCCAGCACTCCCTATAGACACACACTTTATTTTTATCAGAGAAGCTGTCTGTCACTCCTAATTATACATGAGGGCAGGGATCTGTGGTCACTCCTACTGTATTCCCATCCCCTAGAACAGTGCCTGGTATATATTAGACATCCAATAAATGTTTGAATTAATGCCCAGTTTGCCCCACGGAGCATTTACAATGTTCAAGGCCTTACGCAGCTGGGCCCTACAACTTGAGATAATATCGACATTCTTTTTTCTTTTTTTCTTTTTTTTTTGCTTTTTTCCTTTTGATTAGATGACACTTGACAAATTAGGCCAGCCATCATACTTTCTGTCCAAATGGCTGTTGGGTCATGTCCACCTAATAGAAAGGCAATTTTGGTTGCTAATTTCCTGTCTGATTAGATTAATTGAATTCAGACGGTGAGCACAGAGCTCCCGTTCAGAGTAAACAGGACAGCACTGACATTAGTGCCCATCCAGGCTTCTTAGTTTTTCTCTGATGAGGAGCTGTGTTTTATTTCCTTGATCTGTTGGAATTACTGGGAGAGATGGAGAAGATGCAAGGGAGCTTGGAAATTCTGCAGGAGGGGCTCGAGGAGAGGAGCACCATTTTCCTCGTGGCATTAGCAAAAACTCAGGGGTAAACCTTATGACTCTAGCTTGGGAAATAAGGGATGCCTGCTTTGTCAATTTTAAGTACAGGATTAAAGACTCGTTATATGTCATTTCGGAACCCATAGTGTCTGTCGCCCACTTTATGGTAATTAAACCTTCCATTCATAGCAAGTAACTTCCCTGCATGTTGGGCACTGGGGGTAGTGGTGGAAGGAAAGAAAGAAGGGTGAGAGAAGGGTCACAAACGAGTCACAGAGACTGCTCTCAAGAGCTTACAAACTAATGAAGCACTTTCGTTTTTATGCTTTACGTTCTATAGTAGAAAAAATCGAGGTAGCTTATAATGAAAACCACAGATTCATGATGCTCATTTAAATAATCACAACAGAAGGAAACATGCATAAGGAAAAGACTTAATTAGAACCTGAATACCTAGGCCAAGACTGGTTTACCGGATCATAGCACATCAGGGTTGAACAGGCTCATGAGGAGCACTCAGTTCAAAGTTGCCCCACACTCAGACTGTTGTCTGAATCCTTTCAAGGGACAGCCCAACCCATCCCAGTCACTCCAATTCTGAGACGTTCTGCTTGATACATTTCATTTATCAAGCTGAGATCTGTTTTGCCCTTTGGTCCTAGCCCTGTCCTTAGGAGACCCCCAAGAGCAGCCCAATCCTTCTACGAGATGGCCCTTTCTTAGTCAGTTGAGGATTAACTCTTGTTCCCTCTCTGTCTTCTCTTCACCTGTGTCTTTGGTGTTTTCCATATGAGTTGCAAGCACTTTGAACTACTACACTTTCCAGAGTTTAGTAGTTCATTTTCATGCTGCTGATAAAAATATACCTGGGACTGGGCAATTTACAAAAGAAAGAGGTTTAATGGGCAAAGAACAGCAGATCACATCTTATGTAGATGGCGGCAGGCAAAGAGAGAGAGTACGTAAAACCATTCGATCTTGTGAGACTTACTATCAAGAGAACAGCATGGGAGAGATTACTCCCTGTAATCATGCCCCCGTGAGTCGATTACTCCCTGTCAGGTCCTTTCCACAACATGTGGGAATTCATGATGAAATTTGGGAATCGACACAGCCGAACCCTATCACAGAACTATCACAGTACCTGTTACAAAATGGCCACTCAATAAATACTGGATAGGTAGATTCATTGGCACCTGTCTTCTTACAAGAAGAAAGGCAGGATAATCAATGAGAGGTTTTTTCACTCATGGTTATGACCTTGGATTATGGTGGAAAGTCATCTACAAATATGTTTTCACCTTCCCAGGGCAGGCTGAACAAAGCTTGTCTGAAGGTTGTCAGATAACTGTGTTCTCCAAAGTATGGGGAGTTTATTAAAAAGAAAGATACCTAAACCACACTCCCAACCTACTGAATAAGGATCTCTATCTGTGGGGCCCAGGGAATCTGCATTTTAAGAAGTTCCTAGGTACAGTTTAGTTTGGGAACTTACAAAGGCTTTAAAAGGGCAAAGATTTCTTAAAAGTGTGATCAATGAGAATCCCTGAGACTTTTTCAGGGGCTTCATGAGGTCAAAACTATTTTCATAAAAATACTGAGATGTTTTATGCCTGTCTCTGGCTCATCTCTCATGTGTATATCATTGAGCCAGACTGAAAGTAGCAGATAATAGAAACCAGCTGCTTCCCTTAAAGCAAACACAAAAGCCAAGCAGTAGCCACTTTTCCTGCTCTGTTTTCTTTTGTTTAGGAAAATTTTATTTAAAAATATTCTTTATGTTAAAAAGCTATGAGTTGATGATTTTTAAAATAAATTGACAATTTTTTTAGGTTCTGTGGGAATATAAAGGATCCTGAAACCAAAAAATTTGACAGGTTTGTTTGCTATTAGCCAACAAACTAAATAAATGTATTTAAAAAGTAGTTTTTCTATCTTTATTCAACGAAATGCTATATCAAGTAGTTGATCCCTGGTTAATTTGTTTTAAATTATGATTTCTTTTTTTAAAATTATGATTTCTATTGATAGGAGGTCTGATGTTCTCTATTCTCCAAGAAGGCCAAGGTGTTTTTACAGTATTGCAGCATAAGCAGGAATCAGGCGCCAAGTACTGCTTTCCTTTTAAAAAAAAAAAAAAAGCATTATATTCCCCAGACTTCTGGCAAATTTGCAGTTACTCAATTTTAAGTTATGTGTGGTGGGAACAAAATCTGTCTAGATTTTTAAAAAGTACAACTCCAGGATCTGTCTGACTCCCTTATATCTCTCTCGTTCCCAAAGCTTAAACCAGATCCAACTCAAAGTCATCTCATGGTTTTCTTTTTGCTCTTCCCTCTCCACCATGGGCCCCTGAAACCAAAGGCAACTAAGCAAAAGGCACCTTCTAAGCTGCAAGACAACCCTCTGAAATGGGGAAAGGTAACAGTGTAGTGGTAAAGCTTTAACGAGTAGCTTGTAGGACGTGCAAAGCCAAGCCCCGATTTGCCAGTTTCCATTGTATGAAGAGTACTGTTATGGTTGATTTTAAGATGAAGCTATCAGCTCAGCATCACTAAACAAAGTATTGGGAAGGGATGCATACAGCAGGCTCCGGGGGAGACAGGAGAAAAGCTGTCTAAATCCCTTCTCTCTTTGACCATAGAGTTTACTCTGGATCCTGGCAATGCCTATGGAGATGGCATTATTCCAGGGTAGTCTTTCCTATATCAGCAGAGAAGAGAAGGTTACAAGGGTAGCCAACTATGTTAGAGGCTGAAGCAAACTCCTTGAGAACATGTGATTCTCATTCTAGGAAGAACGTGTCTTCATAGCAAGAAAGGAGGCTGAAAAGAGAAACAGACCCCCACTGAATTTAGAATGTGACTCTACCTGATCTGGGGAGGGGAAAGGGCAGGATGTTGAACCTCAGTCTCATCTTATCAGAATAACAGTAGCCAGCATGCTAAGCCTAGATATAAATACAAAAAGCAGGTAGCATTCTGCCCGCCTAATACTGTGGTAGTGTCACCTTTCCTTTCTATTGTATTTTTTTTTTCTTGTAATATGTGCTCTTTTGGAAAGAATGAATCCACTAATTCAGATTGCAACTACTTTTGTGCAGGTTCATCTCATTTTAACTTTTTTTTTCATATTGTGAATTGAATTGAATATTTAGTCACAGGAAATGGCTTTAAGTTCTCTGGGAGGCCAAAGGTAAGAATTTACATGTAATAAATACAAATGAGTCTAATATCAAGGCTAGATTTATTCTAATTAAATCATTGTAAGTCAACTGTTTTTATAGATCTGAAGTAGAAGAGAAAGTACATATTTCTTCCCTAAGGATTTGTTAGTAGAGATTTACATGCCTCCTTTCCACTCTTGAGTTTGAATTTAAAGTAGTCTCAATGCCAAGGGGCTCCTGGATTCACACACAAAATAATTGTTTTAAAAATCTGTTAGACAAAATCCATAGCACGGTAGCTGCAATGCAAATGTCAGAGATTAGGGGGAACATTAAAATCATTCAAATGCTGCACATATCTGCCACATTCTGGAAACCATTGCTAAAAATGGGTATTAAATCTCACCTTAAAGGTCAGGGGCAATTTACCCATCTTTATTAATGAGTCAAAATTACCCTGGAAGGAGCTGTCTGTTAAATACACGGAGTTGAGACAATCGGCTATACGTCTGTGAAAAACATCATTAGCCTCCTCTCTCACAATATGTAATGATGCTCATTTCTAGATGGATATGAGAGCTAAAAGTGAGAAGCAAACGGTAAAACATGTCTAAAGATAATGTAGGCATAGCTCAGAGATATCAAAGGTTTTCAGACCACCAAAGTAAAAGGAATGTCACAATACAGTGATTATCACAATAAAGTGAGTCACATGATTTTTTTTTTTTTTGCTTTTCCAGTACATATAAAAGGTCCATTTATACTATACTATAATCCAGTAAGTGTGCTATAGCATTGTCTAAAAAATGTACATACCTCAATTTAAAATACATTATTACTAAGAAAATGCTAACAAACATCTGAATCCTTTGGCTGTTGAAGAGTCTTGCCTCGATATTGATGGCTGCTGATGGGTCCAGTTGGTGGTTGCTGAAGGATAGCATGCAGAGTGCAGCAGCAGATTTTTAAAGTAAGGCAACAGTGAAGTTTGTAATATCAAACGATTATTTCTTTCACAAAATCTTTCTCTGTAGCATGTGATGCTATTTGATATCATTTTACCTACCGTAGAACTTCTTCCAAAATTGGAGTCAGTCTTCTCAAACCCTGCTGCTGCTTTATCAACTAAATGTATGCAATATTCCAAATTCTTTTTTTGTCATTTCTGCTACAATCATAGCACCTTTACTAGGAGTGGATTTCATCTCAAGAAACATCTTTCTCTGCTCATCCCTAACAGCAGCTCCTCATCCTTTCACATTTTATGATGAGATTGTAGGAATTCAGTCACATCTTCAGGCCACACTTCTCATCCTAGTTCTCTTATTATTTCTATCACATCTGCAGTTCCTTTTTCCACTGAAGTCGTGAGCCCCTCCAAGTCATCCATGAGGGTTGGAATCAGCTTTTTCCAAACCCCTGTTAATGTTGATATTTTGGCCTCTTATCATGAATCACGAATGTTTTTTTTTTTTTAAAGAGAAAAGGAGAAAGAAACAGCAAAAGAAAGAAAAAAGGAATGAAAGACAGAAAGAAAGAGGAAGAGAAAGAGGGAGAGAGAACAGGATTCTTGTTTTATTGCCCAGGCTAGAATGCAGTTTAAAAATGGGTATTAAAAACATCTTTTATGCCAATAATT
>CAUYQU010015243.1:0-45090 GCA_963574635.1 Cheracebus regulus
TTGAATACCCTTTATTTCTTTTTCTTGCCTGATTGCCCTGGCTAGAACTTCCAATACTATATTGAATAGGAGTGGTGAGAGAGGGCATCCTTGTCTAGTGCCAGATTTCAAAGGGAATGCTTTCAGTTTTTTGCCCATTCAGTATGGTATTGGCTGTGGATTTGCCATAAATAGCTTTTTATTATTTTGAGATACATTCTACTGATAACTAGTTTATTGAGGGTTTTTAGCATAAAGCGCTGTTGAATTTTGTCAAAGGCCTTCTCTGCATCTATTGAGATAATCGTGTGGTTTTTGTCTTTGGTTGTTTATGTGATTAATTATGTTTATAGACTTGCGTATGTTGAACCAGCCTTGCATCCCCAGGATGAGGCCTACTTGATCATGATGAGTCAGCTTTTTGATGGGCTGTTGCATTCTGTTTACCAGTATTTTATTGAAGATTTTTGCATCTATGTTCATCATGGATATTGGCCTGAAGTTTTCTTTTTTGCGTCTCTGCCCAGTTTTGGTATTAGCATGATGTTGGTCACATAAAATGAGTTGGGGAGGATTCCCTCTTTTTGCATTATTTGGAATAGTTTCAGAAGGAATGGTACCAGCTTCTCTTTGTACATCTGGTAGAATTTGGCTGTGAACCCATCTGGACCTGGGCTTTTTTTAGTTGGTAAGCTATTAATTGCTGCCTCAAATTCAGCGCTTGTTATTTATCTATTCAGCGTTTCAACTTCTTCCTAGTTTAGTCTTGGGAGAGTGCAAGTGTCCAGGAATTTATCCATTTCTTCCAGATTTACTGGTTTGTGTGCATAGAGTTGTTTGTAGTAATCGCTGATGGTAGTTTGTATTTCTGTGGAATTGGTGTTGATGTCCCCATTATTGTTTTTTATTGCATCTATTTGATTCTTCTCTCTTTTCTTTTTATTATTCTGGCTAGTGGTCTATCTGTTTTGTTGATCTTTTCAAAAAACCAGCTCCTGGATTTTTTGATTTTTTAAAGGTTTTTTGTGTCTCTATCTCCTTCAGTTCTGCTCTGATCTTCGTTATTTCTTGTCTTCTGCTAGCTTTTGAGTTTTTTTTTTTTTATCTTGCTTCTCTAACTCTTTGAATTTTGATGATAGGTTGTTGATTTTTGACCTTTCCTTGCTCCTCATGTTGGCATTTACTGCTATGAATTTCCTTCTAGATACTGCTCTAAATTTGTCCCAGAGATTCTGATAAGTTGTGTCTTCATTCTTGTTGGTTTCGAAGAACATCTTTACTTCTCCCTCATTTAATTGTTTATCCAGTCAACATTCAGGAGCCAGTTCTTCATTTTCCATGAAGTTGTGCAATTTTGAATTTGTTTCTTAATCCTGAGTTCTAATTTGATTGCACTGTGGTCTGAGAGACTGTTTGTTATGATTTCCATTCTTTTGCATTTGCTGAGGAGTGATTTATTTCCAATTATGTGGGTGACTTTAGAGTAGGTGTAATGTGGTGCTGAGAAGAATGTATATTCTGTGGATTTGGGGGTGAGAATTATGTAAATGTCTATTAAGTTTGTTTGGTCCAGATCTGCATGCAAGTCCTGGTCTTGGAGGGACTCTTTCACAAAGAGAATAATCATAGAATGATGGATTCAAAGAAACAGAATATGATTTAACCACAGTTTGAGAGTTTAGTTAGAGGATTAAAAGTATACACCAGCACATTATCTTGTTGTTCTTTTGTTGTTTGTTTCTTGCAAGAGAATAAGGATCATGGTTTCTTGCTGCTCTGATGAACTTTAGAGCTGATGTAATCTGCCTTCACATTTCTCTTCTATGACAGGAAGACACTAAGCTCTTCCCATCCAGCCTAGAGTCATTTGGTTAGTTAGAGGTAGTTCAAAATTTGCATGGAGGAAAAAAATCAAGACATGAAGGAGATTTCTAAACAGCTGATGTATTAATCACCTTTGTTCAGATTTTTATTGTCTTTGAGTCACAAAGGTGGAAGAGACCTTCAAACATATGTATATGGTTCACTCTCTGTTCTTCCATTTCCCCAAGAAGGGCAGTCCAGTCTCTCCTTGGATGTCTTCCATAAAGTATCATCATTCAAGTTTCAGGAAGACTCAGAAACTGGAATGCTAAGTGACGAGACTGGAGGGAGGAGAGGGCCCTCCTGGAGGCTGCTTCTAGGAGCGGCAAACTTCATAGTCAGACTCATCCTAATTATATGGGAGCAAAAGAAAGCAACAAATATGGAGCCATTGCTTATTTCAGGCCAGGTAAGCTTCATGGGCTTTACATGGATCATCTAATTTAAACCTTTCCATAACTCTATGGGATGGCTGACATTACTTTCCTCAGTTTCAAAATGAGGCTTAACACATTAAGAAAATCTCTCTAGGTCAGGCAGTGTTCAGATGATAGAACTAGAATGGTCTGATAACAGCTTGATGCTTAGCCATAATGCCACACTGCCTTGCACACACCTCTTCATATGCTGAGATCACAAGTTCAAGGAGAAAATGCAGAAGAGAGAGAGAGAGAAGACTAGGACACGTGTTGCTTCAGAGAAAAGTTCATAATAAACAATGAAAGATAGCATGCGCTCAGGCAAAAATGTAAGCTCAACCCAGATAAAAGCTAAAAGTGGATAAACACAGCCAGTTAATTTTGATTCTCCAGTTGCTGTGAGTCTTCTGAGGAGGTTAATCAAATGGCCCACTAGTTTATTTTGTTGGTAAGCTCACCAGGCAGAAACTAGTGTGTTCACTGTGACACTCCCATAAGAGTTAAATAACACTTCTATTAAAAGGCATGGGGAAGGCTCATTTCTGTTTTGTGTGTGTGTGTGTGTGTGTGTGTGTGTGTGTGTGTGTGTGTGTGGAGACTTATTTACTGTTTTTATTTTTTCTCTAGTTTGACCATCTCTAAAAAGAATAACTTTATTTTCCCAACAGGTATGGCAGTTTGTTCCAATTATTGGAGATCTTTCTCTAGAAGAGACAAGTGGGTAATTGTAGCCACAGCAGTTGTTTTGTCACACCTGGGAAGGGAAAAGCAAATGTGGACTTTCTTATGACAATAGGTGATTACGTGCAAAGCAGATAACAAGCAGTTTGCCTGCATTAACTCACTGGATGCTTACAGCAGTATGTTGCGGTAAGCATCATGGTAATGTATGCAGGAGAAAAGTGCAGACTTCCACGTAAGACTAGGACACAGAACTGCCCATTGATTTTGCATTCTGCAGACTTAACAAGAGTAATATCCATGGCATATGGTTGGCAGAAACCAGATAGGAATAAGTTCTACACTCGGCCCAGGTCATGGAGTCAGAGTGTGGCCGAGCTCTTATACCCATGGTCCTTCCATCAGGGACAGATATGGAAATTACAGGGGAAATAACATTAACGTACAAGGGAGGACAGGGAAGTCCTCTCTGAGGGGGATTAACATGAACAAAGGAAGGATGGGAGGTCCTGAGAAAGGAGCATTCTTTTTTTTTTTAATTATACTTCAAGTTCTGGGATACATGTGCAGGTTTCTTACATAGGTATTCATGTGCCATGGTGGTTTGCTGCACCCATTAGCCTATCATCTACATTCTCCTAATGCTATCCCTTCCCTGCCACCCCATCCCCAGACAAGCCCCCATGTATGATGTTTCCCTTCCTGTGTCCATGGGTTCTCATTGCCCAACTCCCACTTATGAGTGAGAACATGTGGTGTTTGATTTTCTGTTTCTGTGTTAGTTTGCTGAGAATGATGATTTCCAGTTTCATCCATATCCCTGCAAAGGACATGACCTCATCCTTTTTTATGGCTGCATAGTATTCCATAGTGTATATGTGCCACATTTTCTTTATCCATTCTATCCTTGATGGGCATTTGAGTTGATTCCAATATTTGCCGTTGTGAATAGTAAGCATATGTGTACATGTGTCTTTATAGTAGAACAATTTATAATCCTTTGGGTATATACCCAGTAATGGGATTGCCGGGTCAAGTGGTATTCCTGGTTCTAGGTCCTTGAGGAATTGCCACACTGTCTTCCACAATGGTTGAACTAATTGACACTCCCACCAACAGTGTAAAAGCGTTCCTATTTCTCCACGTGCTCTCCACAATCTGTTGTTTCCTGACTTTTTAATGTTCACCATTCTAACTGGCATGAGATGGTATCTCAATGTAGTTTTGTTTTGCATTTCTCTAATGATCAGTGATGACAATATTTTTTTCATATGTTTTTGGCTGCATAGGAACAGCTCTGGTTTGCAGCTCCCAGTGAGATCATTGCAGAAGGCAGGTGATTTCTGCATTCCCAACTGAGGTACCCAGCTCATCTCATTGAGGCAAAAGGGGAAGGAGTATTCTATATAAAAAGAATGAGTGCAAAAAGAACTATTCTATTTAAAAAGAATGAGTGGGGAAGAGAGAAAGTAACTTTCAAGGAAGAACAAAGATGCTATGATGGTCAGAGGAGGATGTCTGAATAAGCAGTAGAGCTGACATCCCAATCCATGCAGTGTGGCTTCCTGCCCCCGCATAAACCACTTTGTTATATTGACCCAGTCCTGACTAGTGCTGCAGAGACTCCCACATAAGGCTAGGACAGAGAACTGCTCATTGATTTTGCATTCTGCAGACTTAACAAGAGTAATATCTATGGCATGTGACTGGCAGAAACCAGTTAGGAAAGAGTGAAAAAATAAATGGGAGACTGGGAAGCACAGACAGCAGGTGTCAACAACTTTTTCAAAAAGGTTTTTTTCTTTTTCTTTATTTCTTCTCCTCTGAGAAGGCTGGAGGAGAATATGAGGTCAAAAGAGGATTAGTGAAAGGAGACAAAAACCATGTGTAAATGCTGATAAGATTGATCCAAGAGAAAGTAAGAGTCATGGTATATGAGAGAGAAATTGATTATGTCCAGAAACATTAGTGCATTATTTGATTCTTAGCCTTAGGCTAAATGGGATTTATGGACAACTAGGAACTGGAGATGGGTGTTCCATCTCATTTATCTTTTTTCCAGACTATGCCCATTCTTCACTTTGATGAAGCCAAACACCATCAATATATAATATACACGTTTCTTTTATTTGCAGTGGTTTTATTTTTTCCCCAAAGCTTAGTGATTGATTCTATTTTATGATAATTAAATGATATAATTAGCCAATTAACTTTTTATCTCAATCTCTCAACAAATATATTTGACCATCTTCAATGTGCCAGTTTTAATACTAAATCGAATGATAATATAAGCAAGTAACACATTCCTAACAAGCTCTCATTCTTGTGAAATGAGATCCAATCTTCCTTATATAGCACACTTCACAGTTATTTGCCTAGTGGTGTTGCTAAATATATGTAAGTCTTTTTATTCTTATTGGTAAGATTTGAAAGAGGCTGACATGTCAATCAATGACACAGAGTTTTAAACATTTTTAGACTATTTTTGTATCTACTTTCTCTTTTTTAACCTCTTCTTAAATACTTATGTATATACATTCTATTATATATATCATTAATATATAGTAAATATATCTGATGAAGGACTTCACTCAGAATATGTAATGAACATTTTCAAATCAATAACAATACTAATTCCTCAATTTAAAAATGGACAGTGCTTTTACATACACGTCAATGAGAAGATGTATAAATGACCAATGAACATTTGAAAAAACTGCTTTAGATCATTAGCCATCAGAGAAATACAAATTATTAATTTAAAGAGTGTATGCATTTTCCAGAATAGCTCAAATTAGAAACACTGACAAAATACATTGGTGAAGATGTGTAGCAGGTGAGATTCTCACACACTCTTGAAGGTTTGAGGGAGGTTTGTAAAATACTACAACCAATTTGGAACACTATTGGGCATTTGAACATACGTCTACCTAAAGATCCAGAAATTTCTACACCTAGTTGTTTACCCAAAATAAATGAAAAGTTATTTTCACACAAATATTTTTTAAAATGTTTATAGAAGCTTTACTCATGGTAGCCACAATTAAAATGCCTGTCAGTACTTCAATAACGAAACAAACTGTTGTATGTGTATACAAAGGAAAACTATTCTTTAAGAAAATGGAACAAACTTACCGATGTATACATTATGTGTGAATCTCAAAAATATTATGTTGAGAAAAAAGACAGACACGAAAGAGTACAAACTGTGTAGTTGTATTAGATGAAGGCAAAGTTATAGGGGTGGGGATTGACTGGAATGGGCACACTTTTTGTTTTCTTTTTAGAGACAAGGTCTCACTCTGTCACATAGGCTGCAGTACAGTGGTGCTATTATAGCTCACTGCAACTGCAAACTTCTGGACTCAGGCAGTCCTCCCACCTCAGCCTCCTCCCTAGTGAACAATACAGGACAGCCTTATTCCCCTATTTAAAAATAATCACTGCTGATACCTCAGCATGTTTGTGTGTGTGTGTGTGTGTACGTACGCAAAGATGGTATTTTATTATCAGCATTCTCTTATGTCATGGAAATTTTAAAAACTATTGCATAATATTGTATCTTATGGCAGTTTTGATGAATTTCAGAGACTTCCTAATTTTTATCATTGGGATTGGTAATGTCCACTCTTCCGATCAGTTGTGAGGATGGAAGAAGACATTTTGTATTCAATAAACGTGTCAGACGTTTTCTATGTTTCAGGCATTCTACTAGGTGCTGTGTGTAAGATATGAATAAAATAGGATTTCTGCATTCCAGATGAATAAACTGTGATGGTGGATGGTGTGTAGGCAGAAAACAGATGTAAAGTTGATACCAGCTTCCAAGGAGGCTCCTGAGAAACACCTACTTTGGTGGTGAACCTAGCAAATGATAACATTTGTGTTATCCTCCTTCTAAGGCTCTAATCTTCTCACTTCCATTGACCCCACTTTCCAGTACATACTAGGATATGTGGGCCTCTAAATCTCTGTGCTGAAAGCTTTCCTACCTGAGTGATGTATTAGACTTCTCAGTCTGCTATAATAAAGTACTCTAGACTTGCCTTAAACAATACACACACACATGTGTGTGTGTACATATGTGTATGTAAATATGTATGGCTATTGGTTTGTAAAAGTCCATTACATATTCTGGATAAACTCCTTAATCAGATATAATGTATTTACTATATATTGATAATACATTATATATAATTGAATATATACAATTACTATATATTCATATTCATGATATATCTCATTGATTTGGAAATCCAAAATCAAGGTTCCAATTGATTTGGTTCCAGGTATGTGCATCTTTCTGGCTTCCTGTGGAATAGAAGAAGAGAGTCAACACTAATTCTTTTTTTTCTTTCTTCTTTTTGTTTTTTTTAATTTTATTTTAAGTTCTGGGATACATGTGCAGAACCTGCAGATTTGTTACATAGGTATAGGTGTACCATGGTGGCTTGCTGCACTTATTGTTCCATCCTCTAAGTTACCTTCCCTCACCCCCAAGCCCCAAACAGGACCTAGTATGTGCTGTTTCTTTCCCTGTCTCCATGTATTTTCATTGTTTAACTCCAACTTACAAGTGAGAACATGTGGTGGTTTGTATTTTGCTCCTGTTTGCTGAGGATGATGGCATCCAGCTTCATCCATGTCCCTGCAAAGGACATAATCTCATTCTTTATTCTGGCTACATAGTATTTCATAGAGTATATGTATCACATTTTCTTTATCCAGTATATCACTGATGGGCATTTGGTTTGGTTTTGGAAATAGTGCTGCAATAAGCATATGTGTATTTGTCATTATAGTAGAATGATTTATATTCCTTTGGGTTTATACCCAGTAATGGGATTGCTGGGACAAATGTTATTTCTGGTTCTAGATTGTTGAGGGATTGCCATACTGTCTTCCACAATGGTTGAACTAATTTGCATTCCCACCAGCAGTGTAAAAGCATTTCTATTTCTCCCCAGCCTTGCCATATCTAATGTTTCTTGACTTTTTAATAATCACCATTCTAACTGGTGTGAGATGGTATCTCATTGTGGTGTTGATTCACATTTTTCTAATGATCAGTGATGTTGAGCTTTTTTTCATATGTTTGTTGACCACATAAATGTCTTCTTTTGAAAAGTGTCTGTCCATATCCTCTGCCCACTTTTTGATGGGGTTGTTTGTTTTTTGCTTGTAAATTTGTTTGAGTTTCTTGTAATTTCTGGTATTAGACCTTTGTCCAATGGGTAGACTGCAAAAAATTTCTCCCATTCTGAAGGTTGCCTGTTCACTCTGATGATAGTTTCTTTTTCTGTGAAGAAGCTCTTTCATTTAATTAGATCCTATTTGTCAATTCTGGCTTTTGTTGCAATTGCTTTCGGAATTTTCCTCATGAATTCTGTGCCCATGCCTATGTCTTGAATAGTATTGCCTAGGTTTTCTTCTAGGGTTTTTATGGTTTTGGGTTTTACATTTATGTTTTAAATCCATCTTTAGTTAATTTTTGTGTAAGGTAGAAGGAAGGGTTCAGTCTCAGTTTTCCAAGCATCATTTATTGAATAGGAGATCTTTTCCCCATTGCTTGTTTTTGTCAAGTTTGTTGATTATCAGATGGTTGTAGATGTGTGGTGCCATTTCTGCAGTCTCTTTTCTGTTCCATTGGTCTATATGTCTGTTTTGGTACCAGTACCATGCCATTTTGGTTACTGTAGCTTGGTAATATAGTTTGAAGTCAGGTAGTGTGATGCCTCCAGCTTTGTTCTTTTTGCTTATAATTGTCTTAGCTATATGGGGTCTTCTTTGAATCCATATGAAATTTAAAGTAGTTTTTTTCTAATTCTATGAAGAATGTCAATGGTAGTTTTATGGAAATAGCATTGAATATATAAACTACTTTGGGCAGTATGGCCGTTTTCAAGATATTGATTTTTCCTATTCATGAGGATGGAATAGAATGATTTTCTATTTGTTTTCTTCTCTTGTTTCCTTGAGCAGTGGTTTATAGTTCTCCTTAAAGAGGTCCTTCACATCCCTTGTTATCTGTATTCCTAGGCATTTTATTCTCTTGGTAGCAGTTGTGAATGGGAGTACATTCATATTTGGCTCTCTTGTTGCCTATTGTTAGTGTAAATGAGTGCTTGTGATTTTTGAACATTGATTTTTTTATCCTGAGACTTTGCTAAATTTGCTTAGCAGCTTAAGGAGTTTGGGGGCTGAGATGATGGGGGTTTCTAAATATAAAATTATGTCATATGCAAACAGAGACAATCTGACTTCCTCTCTTCCTATCTAAATAGTCTTTATTTCTTTCTCTTGCCAGATTGCCCTGGTCAGAACTTCCAATACTATGTTGAATAGGAATGGTGAGAGAGGGCATCATTGTCTTGTGCCAGTTTTCAAAGAGAATGCTTCCACCTTTTGCCCATTCAATTTGATATTGGCTGTGGGTTTGTCATACATAACTTTTATTATTTTGAGAGAAAATCCATCAATATCCAGTTTATTGAGAGTTTTTAACACGAAGAGATGTTGACTTTTATCAAATGCTTTTTCTGCATCTATTGAGATAATCATGTGGTTTTGTCTTTGGTTCTGTTTATGTGATGGATTACATTTATTAATTTGCATATGTTGAACCATACTTGCATCCCAAGGATGAAGCCAACTTGATTGTGGTAGAAAAATTTTTTGATGTGCTGCTGGATTTGGTTTTACAGTATTTTATTGAGATTTTTTGCATCAGTGTTCATCAGGGATATTGGGCTGATGTTTTCTGTTATTTGTTGAGTCTGCCAGGTTTTGGTAACTGAATGATGCTAGCTTCATAAAATGAGTTAGGGAGGAGTCTTTCCTTTTAAATTGTTTGGAATAGTTTCAGAAGGAATGGTACCAGATCCTCTTTGTACCTCTAGTAGAATTCGACTGCGAACCCATCTAGTCCTGGGCTTTCTTTTTGGTCTATAGGTTATTACTACCTCAATTTTAGAACCTGATATTGTTCTATTCAGAGATTAGACGTCTTCCTGCTTTAGACTTGAGAGGGTGTCCAGGAATGTATCAATTTCTTCTAGATTTTCTGGTTTATTTGCTCAGTAGTATTTATAATATTCTCTTTCTGTAGGGTCAGCGACAGAAAGGTAGGGTCAGGGTGATATACCCTTTATCAATTTTGTCTATTTGATTCTTCTCTCTTTTCTTCTTTATTAGTTTAGCTATTGGTCTATCTGTTTTGTTAATTTTTCATAAAAAAAACAGCTCCTGGATTCATTGTTTTTTTGGAGAGTCTTTTCTGTCTCTATCTCCTTTAATTCTGTTCTGATCTTACTATTTCTCATCTTCTAGCTTTTGAATTACTTTGCTTTTGCCTCTCTAGTTATTTTAATTGTGATGTTAGGGTGTCAGTTTGAGATCTTTCTAGCTTCTGATGTGGGCACTTAGTGCTATAAGTTTCCCTCTTAACCCTGCTTTAGTTGTGTCCCAGAGATTCTGGTATGGTATCTTGGTTCTCATTGGTTTCAATGAACTTCTTGATTTCTGTCTTAATTTCATTATTTATCCAGGAGTCATTCAGGAGCAGCTTGTTCAATTTCCTTGTAATTGTGTGGTTTTGAGTGAGTTTATTAATCCTGAACTCTAATTTGATTGTACTGTGGTCTGAGAGACATTTGTTTTGATTTTCATTCTTTTGCATTTGCTGAGAAGTGTTTTACTTTCAATTATGTGGTCAATCTTAGAATAAGCACTATATGGTGTGAAGAATATATATTCTGTTGATTTCAGGTTTAGAGTTCTGAAAATACCTATTAGGTACACTTGATCCAGAGCTGAGTTGAAGTCCTAAATATCCTTGTTAATTTTCTGTCTCATTGATCTAATTTTGACAGTGGGATGTTAAAGTCTTCCACTATTATTGTGTGGGAGTCTAGGTCTCTTTGTAGGTATCTAAGAGCTTATTTTATGAATATGGGTGCTCCTCTATTGGGTGCATATATATATAGGATAGTTAGCTCTTCTTGTTGAATGGTTCCCTTTACCATTATGCAATGCCCTTCTTTGCCTTTTTTGATCTTTGTTGGATTAAAGTCTGTTTTATTAGAGACTAGGATTGCAACCTCTGCCTTTTTTTCCTTTCCATTTACTTGGTAAATGTTCCTCTCTTCCTTTGTTTTGATCCTTTGTGTGTCTTTGCACCTGAGATGGGCCTCTTGAATACAGGACACCAATGGGTCTTGACGCTTCAACCAATTTGCTAGTCTGTGTCTTTCAATTGGGGCATTTAGCCCATTTACATTTAAAGTTAGTATTATTATGTGTGAACTTGATCCTGACATCATGTTATCTGGTTATTTTGGTTATTTTGCACACTAGTTGATGCAGTTTCTTCATAGTGTCATTGGCCTTTATATTTTGGCGTGTTTTTGCTGTGGCTCATACTGGCTTTTTCATTCCATAATTAGTACTTCTTTTAGGAGCTCTTACAAGGCAGGCCTAGTAGTAATAAAATACCTTAGCATTTGCTTGTCAGTAAAGGATTTTATTTCCTCTTCATTTATGAATCTTAGTTTGCCTGGATATGAAATTCTGGGTTGAAAATTCTATTCTCTAAGAATTTTGAATATTGGCTCCCAATCTCCTCTGAGTTGTAGAGTTTCTGCTGAAAGGTTCATTTTTACTTTGATAGGCTTCCCTTTGTAGGTGACCTGGCCTTTCCCTCTGGCTGCACTTAACATTTTTTCCTTCATTTTGACCTTGGAGACTCTGATGATTATGTGTCTTGGGTTGATCTTCTTGTCAAGTATCTTAGTGATTTTCTATGTATTTCCTGAATTTGCATGTTGGCCTGTCTTGCTAGGTTGAGGCAGTTCTACTGGATAATATCTTGAAATGTGTTTTCCAGCTGGTTTCCATTCTCCTCATCTCCTTCAGGTACTCCATTCAACTGTAGGTTCAGTCTTTTTATGAAGTTCTATATTTTTTGGAGACTTTGTTTGTTCCTTTATATTACTTTTTTTTCTAGTCTTGTCTGCATGCCTTATTTCAGCAAGGTGGTTTTCAAACTCTGATATACGTTCTTCCACTTGGTCAATTTGCCTATTGATACTTGTATATGCTTCACAAAGTTCTCATGCTATCTTTTTCAGCTTCATCAGATCATTTATGTTCCTCTCCAAACTGGTTATTCTAGTTAACAGCTCCTCCAACCTTTTATCAAGTTTCTTAGCTTCTTTGCATTGGGCTAGAACATGCTTCTTTAGTTCAGTGTAGTTATTTCCCATCTTCTGAAGCCTAATTCTGTCAACTTGTCCATCTCTTCCTTTGTTCTGTTCTGTGCCCTTGGTGGAGAAACACTGCAATCATTTGGAGAAGAGACATTCTGGCCTTTTGGGTTTTTGGTGTTTTTTTCAATTCTTTCTTATTTTTGTGAGTTTGTCTAGTTTCGATCTTTGAGGCTGCTGACCCTTGGATAAGGCTCTTGTGGGACTTTTTTATTTTTGATGCTGTTGTTGTTGCTTTCTCTTTGTTTGTTTTTCTTTCAATGGTCAGATTTCTTTTTTGTAGGGCTGCTGTGGTTTGCTGGAGGGTTCACTTCAGGTCCTATTCATCTGGTTCACTTCCATGCCTGAAGATGTCACTCAGAGAGGCTCCTGTATAAGGTGTCTGACAACCCCTGTTGAAGGGTCTCACCCAGTTGGGTGGCACAGGGAACAGGACCCATTTAACAAAGCACTTTGCCCATCCCTTGGTGGAGGGAGTGTGCTTGACCAAGGGGAAACCCACTCATCTGGGTTGCCCGGATTCCTTAGAACCACAAAGGGAAACAGCTAAGTCTGCTGGTCCACAGAGTCTGTGGCCACCCTCCTCCCTAAGGGCCTCAGGCCCAGGGAGATTGGGTTTTGTCCCTGAGTCTCTGGCTGGAGTTGTTGGAGTTCCTGCAGGGAAGGCCCACCCACTGAGAACGGCTGAGTCAGGGTCAGGCCTAAAGGGGCAGTCTGGCCACAGTCTGCCACAGCCAAGAGCCAACACTAATTCTCATGAGGCTCCCACCTTTGTAATTTTATCTAACATTAATTGATACCTAAAGACCCCACCTGCAAGTACCATCATATTAGGGGCTTGGGCTTCAAAATATGAATTTGTGGGGAATATCATTTAGTCAATATCAGGTCAATTAGAGTAGCTTCTGTTTTCCTTGCTAAATATCAATGACACAATTTTTTTGACCAGAAAAGAAATGTAAATTTTTATTTTTATTATATATAAACATGTATTTATGCAAAGTGAAGATAATCTGTTAACAATTTAGTGTATATTTTCCTTTCTCTTTTGTATGAGATATGGTTATATATATTATGTATAATATATTACATATTAACATTAATTCATGTGTTTATTCCACAAACATATATAAGCTCCTATTCTATTCTAGCTACTGTGGTTAGTGGAGAGAAACTGTTAAAAGATAAACAAAAGGCTCATGGTATGCTCAGAGTCAAAAGCAAATTGGAATTCTTTCTCAAGTTACAATATCATAGCAAGTCTTCAGTGAACTTTTTTAAATCTTTCTTTTTATTGTACTGTAAGTTCTGGGGTACATGTGCAGATCTTGCAGGATTGTTGCATAGGTGCACACATGCCATGGTGGTTTGCTGTCTCCATTCCCTCGTCACCCACATCAGGCATGTCTCCCAATGTTATCCCTAAGTCTGCATCTAACTGGCATTTTTTTAAACTGTGTATGCATATCTCCAAGGTAGCATGCACTTTCTAGGTTATTTTATGCAACAGCAGTATGGAAGCACTTTCTTTAAGACAGTCACTTCTATGGGAATTAATACATGCTACATGTGGCTTTAAATGCCCTACACCTATCACAGAGTCCCATGCATAGTAGACATGCATAACATTGGATGAATGGTGCCCTCTTTAATCATCATAATATGTATCTAAAAAGGCATTGACATTCCTGTATTATCCAACTTTAAGTTGTTGTAAGATACCATAGTCTGGGTGGCTTAAACAACAAAAAATTATTTTCACACAGTTTTAGGGGCTGGAAGTTCAAGATCAAGGTGATAACAAGACTGAATTCTGATGAGGATCCTCTTTCTGGCTTGCTGACAGCTGCCTTCTCATTGTGTCACACATGGCAGAGAGAGTGAGCTCCCTGATCTCTCACAAAACACTATTCCTATTAGATCAGGTCCCAGTTCTCGTATAACCTTCATTACTGGCATATAGGTCCTGTCTCCAAATAGTTACATTAGAAGTTATTGCTTCAATATAGGAAATTGTTGGGGGGATGGACACTATTCAGTCCACAGCTATTCTTATTATACAGAGAGAAAATGGGAGTATAATAGTATGTCAGATGCGCTTTATTCCAAATGCAGATTTTCTCTTATTGTAGTGGTTGCCTGCTACCCAGTATGGGAAGGATTCTGGAGAGACATCTAGGTTGGGAAGCAAATCTGGCATTAATTTGTTGGCAGTGCTTGTGGGAGTGAAAACCTGCAGTGTGTGTGCATTTGCTGCCTCTGTGCTTGACACTGTACAGCATTAGCTTCAATCCCCATAATCTGCAAGGTGAGCACTTTCTTCCACATCTTACAATGAGTAACCAAAGGCTAGAAAATTCAAATGTTTTGCCCAAAGGTAGAGCTTCTATTTGAGCTTACTTCTGTGCTATTTTATGATACAACTGACTTAACTTGATTTCCTCTTATACTGGGGATTTTGTTAGTTCCTCACTTTATCCTACATTTGAAAAACATGCATATGTTGGTCAAATTATAGTGCTAAAGAAAGCAGAAGCATGATTGGCCCTTATAGATCATCAGAATTTAGTGGTTTAAACAAAAATTAATGAAACGTCAAGTAATGAGATATTACTAGAACTCCAAATATATTAATTAAGTAAAAAATTGAGTCGTATGGGAAAAGGCTTTCCTTTATCACCCCTGGAAATACCCACAGTCCTGGAAATATCTTATCTCCAAGAAACCCCAGGGTTCCACAAACCATGGTTTACAAACCATGGATTCAACTTACTCTCCTCATTCAACTGAAAAACTAAGACCCAGAAAGGAAAAAAAAAAGTACTTCTTGAAGGTCACACAGCTAATTAATGGCAGGGCTGGAGTGTGGTGTTGGCCTTTTAATGCCTAATCCAATGCTGCTTTTCATATACAGGAGTTGAAATATTTTTAAGCATCTGTCAGTGACTTTGAGGCACCAGACTCTTGGAATCACAACTGCATTATGTAGGGCACATGAGGTTTTCTGAAAATCCCAAAGAAAACAAAAGGAAATTGAAAAAGCACTGTGGGATTGACTGAAAACAATTGAAATTCTTCTCACTTAAATGCCGAGATGAAAAGGTCAAGACAAGCACAGTTCTGCAAAGAGGAGAAACGAAAAGTCGAATCTGAAAGCTTTATAGACGTCGATATTCTGCTGAGAAGACTTAGTTCCAGAAGAAAAGAAAAGATATGGTTACTGAGCACTTTCCAGACTTTGGTTCCAATGTAAATGTGCAGTCTGACTCTGGCTTAACTTGGTGTGAGTTTAATGGCTATTTCAGATGTTTCTATGGGATTGAAGAACTTTGAAAGTCAATAAGGTCCATTTGCCACTTCATGAAAAATCCTCTAACAACTAACTTTCACTTAGGCCACCAACTTTCACACCTTTTTGGACAGCTCAAAATACTAGAAAGATCATGCATATAAAGAGCTAGAAAAAGAAAAAAGAAACATTATATAACACTTTCTGTGAAATTAAATTCACCACAATTTTTTAGCAAGCCATGAAGGAACACATAATAGTCACATTTTAGAGATGAGAAAAATGAGTCATAAAATTTAGACAGTTGGCCTCATGAGGCATAGCTAGGGATGGCATAACTGAAATTTGAACATAATTCTACCTAAGGTCTTTCTATTGTGTGGCAGAGACCACTGCTGAGTGCAAATATTAGTGTTCTTTACTTCCTGAGCAAACAGCTGGAGTACAGTTTTCAGACTTCCTAACTTAGCTCAGTAAGCCCAGGAGACTTAATTTATGCCCAATAAAATATGAGCAGAAGTGAGAAAAGCCATGTGCAGTCCTATTCATTAAGATGACCTATTTTTTTTCCACTGGTGGACAAAAGATAACTCTAATGATCTTGAACAGGATGGAGCCATGAGATGGAAGGTGTTTAGGCCCTTAAATGACTTTATGGAGCTAAGACTCTTCCCCAAGCCATATCTTATCCTGCCCTCTCACTAAACTCTGTGTCATGTTTTTGTGACTGCATGGAAAGAGACCCAAGAGATGTTTGGGAAAAGCCTCTTTTAGCTCTTTTGGTCAAACTTCAGGAGAAGGTGACGATAATCACAGCTCCAAGGCTGTTTTAGCTAACACTGTGGCATTGCTCTCCAGGGTGGAACTTCCACCAGATCATTTGATGCATAATTATAAGCTGAACCACACATCTGCATTCCATTCATATATTGCTATGATTGGCAAAGAACTACAATAGGAAGTGAAGGATGAGCTACTACACTATCAGATTTCCCACTCCTGCTCAAGACTGAAAAGCTCATTCACTCAAGCTGCAGGGATTAATGAAGGCTCGTAGCTCATCTCTCCTGATGTACCTCTTGGCTGAAGTAATACACTTAACATGAAATCAAACCTCTTTCCAAGGCACATAGCATACTTAATGACTAGTGCAATGCTGGGTTATAAGGCCCTGCCTCCATATCAAAGTTCAGGGTAATTTTGTAGGCCTATTTTAGTTCCAGAGCCATCTACCTCCACCACGGGATTGGCTAAAACGTGTGTTGTTACTGTATCACCACCCAATTTCTCCCTTTCTTCAATTCTGATGCAAGTGTCCAAAACATCCAAGCTCATGTACTTTTTTAAATTAAATGATTATATGTTTTAAAACCATGTCCTTATGATAACTAAAGAACAATTTGCTTTATGAGGAGAGGAAGATGATGGTCTGATTGACGGGCCATGAATGGTAGGTTGGAGAGAAAATTAGAGGGGATTGACAGGCTGCTGTGGCTTTATCAAAACTTTGTAAAGTTTCCTACACATAGATTATTTACTATATATAATATATATTTGCCTATAAGTTTATGTGAGATAGATATATTCCAAGTGAGCTGGTTTCCCACCATCCTATCTAAGCTATAAAGAAAGGCATCCTAAATGCCAATCAATTTTATATGTCAAATTGATAGGTCAAAAGATGTCCAGATATCTGGTCATATTTGATTCTGGGTGTGTCCATGAAGGCATTCTTGGATGAGATTAACATTTGAATCAGTAGAATGAATAAAACAGATTGTCCTCCATAATGTGGCTGGACCTCATCTAATCGGCTGAAGGTCTGAATAGAATAAAAAGGCAACTGTCTCCTCACAGGGAATTCCTCCTGCTCGATGGTCTTTGAACTGGAACATTAACTTTGCTCCTGCCTTTGAACTTGAACTGAAACATCGAATCTTCCCGGGTCTCTAACCTGCTGGCCTTCAGACTGAAACTACATCATCGGTTGTCTTGGTTCTCAGGCCTTCAGATACAAACTGGAAATATACTATGAACTGAACTAGTTCTCAGCCCTTTGAAATTTAACTGGAACTAAATCATCAGCTCTGCAGGATCTATGTGTTTACTTCTGCAAATTTTGAGAATTCCCAGCCTCCATAATCATATGAGTCAATTTATTTTATTTTCTTTTTTTTTTTGGAAATAGGGGTCTCACTTTGTCCCCAGGCTGGTGTGCAGTGGTGCAATTTTGGCTCACTGCAACCTCCGCCTCCTGGATTCAAGCAATTCTCCTGCCTCAGCCTCCAGAGTAGCTGGGACTACAAGTGCATGCCACCACACCAAGCTAATTTTTGCATTTTTAGTAGAGATGGGATTTCACCATGTTGGCCAGGATGGTCTCGACGTTTGACCTCATGATCTGCCCATCTCAGCATCCCAAAGTACTGGTATTACAGATGTGAGCCACCATGCCCAGCCATGTCAATTTCTTGTAATAAATATTGCTCTCTATTTTGATAGATAGATAAAAAGATAATAGATAGATAATCTGACAAATATAGATTTTGATACTGAGAGTGAAAAACTCATTCTTAAAAACAAAATTTTAAGAATGAGTTTTTATAATTGGTTTTATGCTTCTGAAATTGACCATCCAATGTGATTATATTTAAAGACACTAATGACTCTATTTTTTACAGTAAGTAGGAAACTAATATTCCATGGTGTCATCTGGCAATAGAAGTTTGCAAAATATCACCACTGGACATTCCTAATCAACCACTTATAAGAAGCAAGGATGTGAATGATGGTATATATGATATTTTTAAACATTTTTGTCAAACTAACAACTGTAATGAGACTAGATGATGGCTCCTGTCGTCATTGGGCAAAGTGAGGGAAAAGAAAGATGAGCTCAGGAATTCAAATTCCCAATTCAAGTGGCACGTAAATGATCTGAAGTCTTCTGTGTGTACATTGAAGGAGATCCTTTTCTCCTGCAGCCACAGGGCTGCGATTCCTGAAAACCAAACCCATAATCTCACTTAGTGACTGGCTGAGTAACAATGTACGTTGAATTTCCCACTTTGCAGGGTGTCTGATGTTAAAGTGAGGTCATTATTGGGAAATAATAGGATATTGAAAATTTGAAGAAGAATGTGTGAGAAGATCTCGATAAAGCTGGGAATAATGAGCCTCTAAATTCTGATGAGTCTCCTTTGCCAGCGGAAGCAACCTTCCCAGCTTTAGTTGAAGCCACCTCTTCATTCCTGTTTGAAGGAGGGAATCCTGCCTTACTTGAGGAAACTTTAATGGCCTCTCTTGAGGTCATTGCCTTGCACTATAATACATGTTGTCCTCAGGACCCACCCCCCTCCACCACCACTCTTTTCTTCGAAACTTATAAGTAGACTCAAGTCCAAGCAAGACCTCATGCTGAACAACATGCTGGCACCATGGAATCTGGGGAATGCTTCTACCTTTCCTGTTCTTTATGTCTTACCAGTTATTGCTGCTGGAGATCCAGTTAAACAGGATAGCTCTCAAAGACATTTCCAAAGCCATATGTTTCTAGAGTATTTCAAAGCTGCCTTTATTTCCCTTGTACATTCAGCTACTCACCCAAGCTCTGCCTGGTAGTGATGTGTTTAGTTTTAGCATGAAAACCACTACTCTGTCTCAAATATCAGGTGACTTGTGACCTTCTTAATCCTCTTATAACCTATCATCAGAATCATCCAATTTCTCTCTGAGATCCTTTCTGCATCTGATTCATGCTTTTGATTTTGTTCACATCATATCCTTACAATTATCTATTTGCATGTCTTTCTCCACCGATAAAGGGATTTCTTGAGGGCAAATAAGGAGAGTGGTTTATTTCTGGATTTCCCAGGCCCTAAAAATATTTTTTTCAAGGATAATTTCTTCTATGTTGATGGAATGAATTCACACTAAACTACTAAACACATAAAGGTCAATTGAAATGGCCTTAATTGTTGCTTTTTATTTATTACTTTGTTAAAAAAAAACATATAAAACGAAAAACTTTATAAAGCCAAACTTGGTTATAAAGCAGAACAAGATGATATGAGTCTAAAAACACACTCTGTTCATCTCAACAAATGAGAGAAGCTTGCTGAAAGAATAGAAGTTAGCTTGGAGGAGCTTAAAGGAAGACTTTTCCCTCCAATTTTGTCTAGGATAAGTCTATTTCTTTCAATCTCAATCATTCCATCCAAGTAGAAGCTATCACTATCTCACCTTTGGCTTGCTGCCATATCCTTCTAACTGATCCACCTACATCTGTCTATGCCCCTCTTCAACCTGCTCTTTGGTCTGTAACCGCATGAGTATTTTCAACACACTAGGCTAGCATTGCAGACATACCTCTTCTCCTCTTTAGAATGGCATAGGTCCTTCCTTGCCTGACCCTGACTTGCCTTTTAGGATCTATCTCTCACCATATTCCCAGACTCAGCACTGCAGCTGCAACTGCTATCCTGTTCTTTCCACAGCACCTCTGCCCTTGCAAATCCCTCTCCCAGGAGCCTCCTCTACTGTTCCAGCTCTATTGCGCTCATTGGTACTTAGTCAGCAGATCTTAACATATACAAGCAAACTTACCTAATTTTTGGATAGATGTGAACCCCAGGACAGAAGTATTAACATTTCATAGTCTTAAGTTTATAGGCTCCATGATAGAGAGTATGTGGTTTTACTCCAGATGCAAACACAGGGCCTGGTCCATAGCAGGCACACAGTAAATATGTTTAAGGAAGGGAAGAAGAAGAGGAGTAAAGAAAGGAAAAAAGGAAGGAAGGAAGATGTTAAAATAAGTAAATTTCAGGTTAGCTCATAACTGTCTACTTTTGTCCTAACAAAGCTAATAGACTTTCTGCTACACCATACCACAACTCTAATGAATTAAATCTCTTTTGGAGATATCGTGCACATAAAGGAGCTAAATGCAATTGAGCTTGGAATCCAAAGGATATCCTAGAGTCATGTTTGGTGCTTCAGTTTTCATAGAACCTGTGCCATTCCCTTGATTCAGGCTCTAATTCTGACTCTTAAGCAATTGGCTCTGTGATGAAACTGGACAAAAATATGGATGTTCCTTTAAAAAGTAGAAGAAAAAGAACCAAAGTCCCATAGGATGAATGTGTACACCAAACAAAACCCCATTTTACTTGAATTCAAGTAAAATAGAACAGTATCTGCTATAGCTGAGAGAAAAAGCATATTGGTTAATCCTGAGGGCAAGAACCCACTCAAGTGTGAAATCTGGTGTCTCCTCCAAAATCTTCAAAGATCAAAGTCAGACAAACAGGAGACCCCATAGAGAATGGAAAATCTCATGACTTGATAGTTTTGTTATTAATTGCTGAATTCCAATAGCTGAATTCCCGGTTACCCTTGCGAAACATTATATAACTTTTGCTCTAGGGCATAGATAAGATACTGGCTTAAAATAAACAAGACAGTCAATCACAATAATTCTGCTAAAAATTGCTCTGCCAATATAAGCTGTAGACAGTGGAAACAAAAATAAAGTGTTGAAGAATAAGGGATCCATTTCTGGGCCCAACTGTTATCTCTAATCTAGTAATTTATGAGGTCCAGATGATAATATATCCAACCCTCCATCCATATAGTCTGAATTCCCCTGTTCCTGAAAGATTGGTCAATTAGCGCAGGGCACCGACCCCTGGATTGGGAATTCAAAATTCTGAATCAGGAATGCAAATGTTCCAAGATGGTTTAAGCAAGGGAAACCAAATTTAAAAACCAGGGGCTCAATAAAACACCAATTTAAAGGAGAAAATGTAGCATGATAATGAAGTCCCCCAGGAAATATGTATCCAAATGCCCATAGGTGTCTGGCTTCTCTTTAAGAGCTATCACATACATGTTATATGAGATCAACTGGCTTCACCTGTTTTAAAAATTACAGGCTGAAATGAATCTATCTTTCACCCATTAGCCAACCACTCATCCATGCTTTCATAGATCCAACCACTCATTTAGTTTAGCAATTTGGATTGGAGGAATTGATCAGAGTCAAAGAGAAATGACTCTTGGCCCTGCTCTGTTCACCTACATTCATGTAGTACATGCCTCTAAACTTAGGAAAAGATCAGTTTGTACTGTTATTAGCTCCACCTTACTGCCTGCTGTCTAAGGCTGTATTCTAAAGGCATGGCATATATTTATGATAATTAGATAAGCTACTTGGTGTAATTCAATAACAACAATGCTTTGGTTTCTTCTTCTGTAAAATGGAGCTAATATTGGAACCTAACACAAAGAGCTATTGTGAGGATGGAATGGACTAACAAATGTAAAGTATAGTGGCCTGGCATCGTCGCTCATGTCTGTAATCCCAGCACTTTGGGAGACCAAGGCAGGTGGATCACAAGGTCAAGAGTTCAAGACCAGCCTGGCCAATATGATGAAACCCCATCTCTACTAAAAATACAAAAATTAGCTAGATATGGTGGTGGGTGCCTGTAGTCCCAGCTACTCAGGAGGCTGAGGCAGGAGAATCGCTTGAGCCCAGGAGGTGGAGGTTGCAGTGAGCCAAGATCGTACTATTGCACTCCTGGCTGGGCAACAAACTAAGACTCCGTCTCAAAAAACAAACAAACTAACAAAAAAACCAGAATAGTACCTGGCACTATTTTTGCTTTTAAGAATATCTATAAATAAATAATTTAAAGAGTATTATCATAAACAGTATTCACTGGATTTTTCCAAAATATTTGCTGATAAAGTGCATTTCTTCTCTTTTTTATAATACACCTGACTTTCTTCACTTCCCCTAAAATAACTGAGCTCCTCCGAAGCAGGGCTGGGGACTACTTCTGCCTAGTCTATCTAGTAAATAGTAAATAACTGATAATAGTCAGTTGAGCAATTGAAGTTGCAAAATTCTTCTGGATGCTTCTCTAATATGCCCCCTCCCCTACCTCTCTTCTGCCATTTCCTTGATTTAGGTATTTTCCCCCCTCTGTATTGTTGCCACAGCCACCTACCTGGACTTCCTGCTGCCAGATGCATTTGTCTCTAGTGCATTCAGAGTGATCTTTTTAAAAGTCAATCTGATCATGCCATTTTTACAGCCCTCGATGAATCACCATCTCAGGCAAGATAAAGCCCTTAATCCCAGGTGTTTTTCACAAGGCTCTTTGCAAGGGGCACTGCTCCCTTGTCAGCATGCTTTCCCACTGCTAGATCTATAGATTTCTTTGCACTGAAAGATGTATGTTTCTCAAATTATAGGCCCTATTCATTTTTGTTTTTAAAGTTTGCTTTCATCTCTTAAACAGGATGTACAGGTGGATATAAAGTGGTCCACTCCCTGAATTTTAAGCCTTTCGTGGAAGAAATACCTGTGGAAAATGACTACAATACAATACAAGTGTTAGAAATGTGAACATAATCTACCAGGGAGCTGATTATAATCCTGAAAGACACAATCACACCATCATCCCAAATGTTGAAATGCTAAAATATCAAAATCCTGAAAATATAATTCTAAAGGTAAAATTAAAAATTATTTGAAAGACATTTATTTGTTGTTTTGTGTTTGCAGAAATACATTCTGCATACCTACATTTACAGACCACAGATTTGGCAGAAACAAGATTGGTGATTAAACAGCAACATCATTGTGTGTCTTTTTATCATATCATGCACATAATTATTTTGAGCCAGTCAGTAGCTTTGCTGGCTTCTTCAGAAAAATGTGTCTTTAATTTATTAGAAACTCCTGGAATGTCATCAGCTGGAAAGAATGCCAATGGGGGCAAATGACAAATTTTTGAAATAAAGTTTTTGTCATTGCCCTATCAGGTGGCCAATGCACTCATCTGAATTTTCCACCAAATTTGCTGAGCCTAATGGATAAAACAAACATTATTGGTAGGTAATACCTTGAAACTCACTTTTAAAGCTTTGTTCCTAATTTCAATTCTGTAATTATGGATTGAGGATTCAACTGAATTTCATTTTCTTCTGCAGAGTCCACCAAATCTTCAAATAAGTGTTTGTAAAGTGCTTCACTTTTTCCATTCATTAATACATAAGTGAGAAGATAGAATTCCAAAATTCTAAGTCTGGAGTTCTAGAATTTTCAGATCCAATAGGGTCAGGAATTGTATATAAACAGTACAAAGAGTTTTGAAGGCACCATCTGTTCGCTAAAATGAAGCATGTGCTGGTTTTTCTATGATAGATTTAGTGGTAAATATGAGAAGTCTATCTTCTTCAACAGTCAAATCCCTAATCAAGTTATTTCACCACATAATGTGTTTTCTAACACTGGAGGAAGTTAGCAAGTGTCTTTGGTTCAACAGGTCACTGAGCTTGTTGAATTCTTTTCATTCTCTGACAAAGGGCACTTTTGAAGGCAGAATGGTATAAATCCTGGAGTCTAAAGGCCAGAGAGCCTCATGTTCTGAGGCTACTAGAAGAAAATCTGTCCTAGCCCTCAGAGTGCCATTCACTTTCTGAATTCGTTCTCTCTGGGCCCCTGGCCAGTTGGATGGTGCCAACCACTATTGAGAGCAGATGTTTGCCACGTAATCCACTAAGACTCACACACTAATCTATGGAAACACCTTCATAGACACATCCAGAATACACTTTACCAGGTGTCTAGGTATTCCTTAATCTATTCAAGTTGAAACCTAAAATTAAGTCCACAAGTCCACCCCTTGTCAACTTAGCACCCATACACATCTCCTTAACCATGTTTAATTCTCATTTTATCTCCTTAAAGCATACTTGAATTCCAAACAAAGACCATAATAATAATAATGAAAACAAGGTAATAGTTCTGCCTAACATGATACAACTACCCCATGATTATGATTTTCAGGATTTTTGGATATTAGGGATTTTTTTTTTTTTTTTGAGATTTCAACATTCAGAATTATGGTGTTTGGGGTTATGATCCAAACCTAATCACACATCATAGGCTAGCCTTCATTATTTTTTCTACAACCCAAACCAACTATGTTGCTTGGTATGGCAACTAAATCATCCTTGGATTATATTGAGCTGATACTATATTGAGCATCTATGCTGCCTTGTATGTTTCGGTCCTTGCCATAACACATGAAGATAAAAATGAAAATTCCAAAGGAGTTGAACCACAGTCTCCCTGGCAGTGCCCCACTAGTGTGCCATAATACAATGTGCAAGGTCATGTGGCATCTGGCTACTGCCTCTCTCTGCATCCTTATTTCAGATTATCCCCATAGTTTTTACTGGGTATCTCCTACTTCTTTTTATTATAATATTTTTAAAAAATTTATTTGATTTTAAGTTCTGGGATACATGTGCAGGATATGCAGATTTGTTACGTTGGGAAACGTGTGTCATGGTGCTTTGCTGCACCTATCAACTCATTACCTAGGTATTAAGCCCAGCAGGCATTAGCTCTTTTCCCTTATGTCCTCCCTGCTTCCCTTCCCCAGCAGGCCCCAGTGAGTGTTGTTCCCTTCCCTGTGTCCATGTGTTCTCACTGTTCTGCCCCCACTTACAAGTAAAAACATTCAGTATTTGGTTTTCTGTTCCTGCATTAGTTTGCTGAGGGTAATTCCTTCCAGCTTCATCCATATCCCTGCAAAGGACATAATTGCTTTTCTTTTTATGATTGCATAGTATTCTATGGTATATGTGTACCACATTTTCTTTATCCAGTCTATCACTGATGGGAATTTGGGTTGATTCAATGTCTTTGCTATTGTGAATAGTGTTGCAGTGAACATATGTGTGCATGTATCTTTACAATAGAATAATTTATGTTCTTTTGGGTATATATCCAGTAATAGGATTGCTGGGTCAAATGATATTTCTGGTTCTAGGCCTCTGAGGAATTGCCACACTGTCTTCTACAATGGTTTGGTTGATTTACATTCCCACCAACAGGGTAAAAGTGTTCCTATTTCTCCACACCTTTGCCAGCATCTGTTGTTTCTTGACTTTTTAATAATTGTCATTCTGACTGGCATGAGATGGTATCTCAAGTGGTTTTGATTTGCGTTTATCTAATAATCAGTGGTGTTGAGCTTTCTTTCATATGTTTGTTGGCCACATAAATGTCTTCTTTTAAGAAGTGTCTGTGCATATCCTTTGCCCACTTTTTGATGGGGTTGGGTTTTTCTTGTAAATTTGTTTAAGTTTCTTGTAGGTTTTAGATATTAGACTTTTGTCAGATGGATAGATTGAAAAAAATTTCTCTCATTCTGTAGCTTGTTCACTCTAATGATAGTTTCTTTTGCTGTGCAGAAGTGCTTTAGTTTAATTAGGTCCCATTTATCAATTTTTGCTTTTGTTGCAATTGCATTTGACCTTTCCTTCATGAAATATTGTCCTTGTCTATGTCCTGAATAATATTACCTATGTTTTCTTTTAGGGTTTTTATAGTGTTGGGTTCTACATTTAAGTCTTTAGTCCATCATGAGTTAATTTTTATAAAAGGTGTAAGGAATGGGTCCAGTTTCAATTTTCTGTACATGGCTAGCCAGTTCTCTCTGCACCATTTATTAGACAGGGAATATTTTCCCCATTGCTTGTTTCTGTCAGGTTTGCCAAAGATCAGATGGTTGTAAATATGAGGACTTATTTCTGAGTTCTTATTCTGTTCCATTGGTCTCTGTATCTGTTTTGTGCTAGTACCATGCTGTTTTGGTTACTGTAGCCTTGGAATATAGTTTGAAGTTAGGTAATGTGAAGCTTCCAGCTTTGTTTATTTTTGCTTAGGATTGTCTTGGGTATATGGGCTCTACTTTGGTTTCATATAAATTTTAAAGTAGTTTTTTTCTATTTCTGTGAAGAATGTCAAGGGTCCTGTAATGGGAATAGCATTGAATCTGTAAATTACTTTTGGCACTTTGACCATTTTCATGATATTGGTTCGATGTCTTCTACTTCTTGTTAGGTCTCAGATTAAGTCCAGCCCAGATCCAACTTTCATTCTGTCCTCCTTTTTCTTGCTCTCAGATAACATTTTATTTTTTCACAGCATTCAAACATAATTGTAAACTAAATACTTATCTAGCAATTTGTTGTTCATTATCCACATCTTGCACTAAATTTAATTTCTATTATGTTAAGAGATTATCTATTTAGCCCCAAGTATACTCAGTATCAATCACTGTGCCAAAAACAGTAGGTACTTGTATATAAAGTATACCTCAAAAAAGCTATTGTAAAAGGACATTGCTGAGTTGACAGCATTAGATATCACTAGATATAGCCTAGCATAGTTTATAGTCTAAAGAAAATTTAAAAAGGCAAGACAATTCTAATTCAGAAGCTCACATGTCTGAAGTGGTAGATGCAGAGAATAGAGTTGTCTATTAATAATGATGATTGTGCATGTGCATATTATGTTTTATAATTCACACAGCACCTTCTCAACAATTAATTCTCTTGATCCTAAGACTGTTGAGATATAATATGTTCCACTGACATTTCTCTAGGGCTAAAATTATGGTAAATGGGACTAACAGGTTCATTTAACAAGTGAATGCTCATAAAAGGTCTTAATTTTAGATCTTTAAAAATATTATCTCCAAATGAAGATCACTGTGTGTGTTTGTCAAAAGTGGAAGATTAAGTGAAAATGTATATTTTTCACAATTGAATCTTAGTATTTCTTCATCATTTAATATCCTGGAAGCCTCAAAAATTGAGCAAAGCCTGAATCACTGAGAGAACCTATGTCCACAGTTCCATTGTAAATTAAATAGAAAGGATGTGTTTGACTCTAGGGCCAGCAAGATTAAGCTTCTTCCTATGTGCCCATATTTTCTAGAAAAATTGAGCATTGCTTTGATGTCTACATCCTGATTGCATGCTCCTTAGCTCTGCAAGTATTGGGGAGTCATTTTACTTCTCTGGGTCTGTTTCTTTATCTCTAACATGGCTATACAAATTTATGTTCATAATTTCTTTTATACAATTTTGAAATTCTAAATCCCTGAACCTAAAAAAAGTCATAAATTTAGAGTGAAAAATCCTTTGGCAGTAAAATCTGTTCTGAATTGACATACAAGTATGTAAGTCTTCCCTTATTACACTTAATATTCACAATTTTTGAATGTAGAAGTATTAATGTGATTATGCTGAGGATGTTATATAGTATGAAGCATATATAGTGTATTATGCTTTCTAGAGCCATATACTTCTGAATGTTGAAAGCCAGAAGGCCTCAGGAACTTTAGGTGTAGCTCCATGGCCCTGTTCTTGCACTGAGAACTGCTGGGGCTTGAAGAAGACAGTGTGCAACATCTCTGGCTTATAGAAAGTACTCAAGAGGTGGTAACCCTAATTCACAAGGCATTCTTTTGGCTTTAACCCACTAAAGGCTAGCACCCCTTCATCTTCTTGGCTGGCTGGTTGTTAGACACTTGGCTTTGGATCAAGTCTCTTTTCTCCTTAGCATGGCTGAAGATTATCTGAAACTCAGAACAGTTTTTTCTTTGTTTGTTTGTTGTTGCTTAACTCAGCTCCAATTACCTCTGTCAGACTAGGGAAATTCCTGAGCCTAAGACTACTCTACAAAGCTCTCACCATTGTGGTTTAGTAAGATTTCCATGTTTACCCCTTAACATTTTGCTACGGAGAGCTCTAGTGGAAAAAAGAAAAATGAGAAAACACAAAACAAATATGTCTTTTCAGAAATTAGTTTATCGTCTTTGGCCTACACTAGGTTGTTCTTAGTAGGTAGGTAGCTGATTCATTATTTTCTTATTCATTCACTTCTCTTTTGCTAATTCATTCTATTATTCGTTCAGTCTTTCTTTTGTCATAAAGTAATGTATCAAACATGACCATATTTTACTTGTCTTTATTGATTCTGTGTATAACTCCAAAGATTAAACAGAAAAATACAAAATTAAGTTTACTTAGTTTATAGGCCCATTTTAAGTTTGTTCATTTTTTATAAAAGTGCATGGTTAAAAAAACTCAATGTTTCCTCTTTGGAGATCATTGTAAAATTACTTTATGTAAGGTAGAAGTCATCATTTTCTCAATTAGAACAAATTATTAGGGAATAGCAGGATTTACAATCAGTGCTTTTATACATTGCCTTTTTGAGTTATATATAATCTCTGAAAAATTTAGATTTTCAGCAGCAATGTTGATGAATGTGGCCTGCTTACCAGCCAATTTCAAACACAGATTTGATTGACTTGACAGTCCCCATGAACTTCCAGTTATACTTCTTTCACTTCTGGGAAAAAGTCAGAAGGGCCAGTGACAAGAGAGATAAATTGTGCTTACTACATACTTCAGAGGGTCAGTCTGAATAATTTTCAAGATAAAAGCAAGTCACAGAGTCTTGGGAAGATGGTAAGCTCTGGGAGAAGAAATATGCTTCTAATTCAGAACTGGGCCCTAAGTACCAGACTTAGTACATGTTATAAGTAAATGTTACTGGAGTAAATGAAATCAATGATTGAATATCTCAGCAATTGAGTGTTAAAGAGAAACAACAAAAAAGAGGATCAAGATAAAAAGAATAAGAAAGATAAAAGGAAGGGAAGTGAAAATGAAAAGAAAAAAAAGAGAATGGAAGAAACAAAAGAAGCAAAGATTTAGGAATAACTGAAATATGCCTGTTGTTCTAGCAGTTGGGTTTTTCACTCATAGCTGCATTAAAATTGCCCTCCATCCAATCTCTGTTTGTATCTGTGTTACCAATCCCAGTGGGAAAATGCTGAAGAGAAGTCCCTAGAGTTAAACTGTTTGTCTGCCACACAACAGCTGGTGACTAGTATGCAGACCCTCAAGCCACCTCTCTCTTTATAACAGGATTGGGCTGGCACATAAAGAGTCATATAAACTTAGCTATTATAATTACCTATGACATACTGCTTTTAAATGATTTTAGATCTTTTTCAAAGTATTTTCTTCCTTGTTTTGTAATATTTTATCTCCTGTTATGCCTCCTAGTTTGTTTCACATTTTTCAGTTTCATTTACAAACTTCTCTCCTTAGTTCTTCCTTCAGAATCCTGCCTCCTTCTTTTTATCACCTTCAACATCTTTTTGAGGGCTCTGGGAAACAATAATGCCTTTCTCTTTCCCCTAAGCACTTCTAGAGGACAAGCTCCCTGGAGACTTTGACAGATTAATTTCAACTGAAAAAAAAAAAAAACAGTAAACTTTAAAAACAATAAGATAAATTAAAGTGAAAACAATATTTGGGCCCTAATGTACCTGAGGCTTTGTACCAGGTACATCCACATTTTGTAATTAATTCACACAACTGTCCCATGATATTACCATTATTTGCCCCAAGGAAAAGTAAAGCAAGGCTCAAAGAGCTAAATGGCAGTGTGATAGTGGAAAAGGCACTAGCTTTGGAGACAAACCTGGCTTCAAAATTTGCCTGTGCTTCTTTAAGCTGTGTGGTCTTGGACAAGTTACTTAACCTTTCTGAGCTTCTGTTTTCTCATGGCAATATGAGGATACTAATATCCATCTCAGAATGTTGCAAGAATCAACCAACATATGTACATGGTAGGATCTCAAAACCTTGTGGCTCTGTGTGTCTCGGGCTGCAGTATTGGTGCTGGGATTCGTTTTTGTGTTTCCCAACACAGAGCATAGATGATTAACGGATGACAGGTAGATACATATATAGATGTATAATAGATAAAACTAAAAATTCAACAAAAGAAAGATAAGGAATAAGTATGTCTTCATAGAATAATTAAATGATGCTTGATTTATTTAATGATTTCTAGGGGAAATGTTATGTCAGGATTAGGGAATTTTTAAAGGTCTCCCTGGTTTGTGGAGAGATAGACAGTTTAGAAAAGACATTTATGTCCCAGAAAGCCTCAAGATATTTTGTTGCTGCTTACTCTATGAATAAAAATTTGGCAAAGACTTTAAGTAAATTCTGAAAACAAAATTTAGTGCTTCAGCCTTTTGAAACCTTAAAAAGATCATATTTGTATGTCTATTACAATACTTAAGAACACCAATTATTCTATATGCCATAGGTTCTATGATGCTTTTCATAAAACTCTATTTATTCTGGAACTGAGGTATCTCTTGACTGCCAGTGGCAAATCTTACTGGGAGTCTGTATGTAGGAGATCTGAGATTTGCACAGATATAACTTTACTACGGGAGGAGGAAATTGAATTTGCAAAAGCAGAGTCTAACACAGGAGGCCAGTGAACATAGAATTGCCATGATGCTTATCCACCCCCAACCACCTTCTACTTTACACCATGTTCACATTCTAGAAACCATTGATCTGGGAAGAAAATGTGATGAAAACCAAAGATCATTCTCACTAAAATCTCTGTAAGCCTTTGGCAAGAAAAAGTCCTGTTTAACTTCAGTATTATAGATGAGATACCCAGGAGCCTGACCTAAGGGAAAGCACTGAATGTCTTCTGTAATGACTGAACAGAGAACTGAGATGAAAAAAGATCTTAAGCACGTCTTGAAATCATTCTGATGCTGTTGTGAGAAATGGAATGATATCTGTGTTACCAGCCATTCTTCAGGTAGGAGAGAAAATGGAAAAATCATGTTGTTTTTATAATCTTTAAAAAATCTCTGAGTCAGGGACATTCACAAAATACACTGGCATATGAATTGTTGGACCATTTGCAGATGTGAGTACAATTATATCAGTTGTTGAGGAAGCAACTCTGTAGTGATGTATGCTCGCTTTGCAAAATGGCTAGTTAAGACTAGCTGTTAGGAGCTGGGTCATGAGTCAGGAAAACACCCTCTTTAAGGGAAGGTAGTGACTCTGAAAGCAAACCCTGTAACGGATCTAGTGTGAGCCAGAGACAAAGCACTTTGAGCTAATCTGCTTCTTATCCAAGCATCTGGGTGCCTGGATCTTTAAATAAATTCCTTGTCAATTGGAATTTTTTTTTTTCCTAAAATAGTTTCAACCAAAATTTACTTCTTCCTTCCCACCGAGACTGGATGACTGTTCCAGGCCTGATTCTTACTTTATCTTTCTTTTATTACCAGTTTTGAACTTTGACTTTCATCCATGACTGTAACTCCGATGTCTTCTGTACTAGGTTCTTTGTGGCTTATGTCCTGACACCTAGAAACTGAGTTTTCCTCAATTCCTGTCCCTGACCCTGATTCCTAGACTTTCTATGACATTTGCCCACAGCTCAATTGGAATGGCAACCCTAGATGCCCCTTTAGTAGCTCTATTCTCCATTTGGAAGCTCATGGCTTGTACAAACACATTTACTCCCAGGGGCATTAGTGGAATACAGGGAAGGGATTGACTCTCTCCACATTAGTTTTCTCTTTAAGATCCACTTGTGACTTATTTCTTCTTTGAGGCTAATAACAAATAGTCTGTTAACCTAATTTGATAACACCAAGTGAGAGAAGTGGGGACAGTGTAATTTTCTTTCAGAATAAAATCCTGAAGGGTAATTCTATTAATGAAATCTCATACATTTCAAAAAGTGGGAGGTCTGATCAGGTTTCAAGGCAGAAGAAACTCAGTCATTGTGGAAGAAATTAAAAGGAATGTGGGAGAACGTGTTGACGTGGTCTGGAGTAACTTACTCTAATTCTTCCTGAGTATCTATGATAACTAGGGCATTTTGCTCCAGAAGATGATTCACCAATACACTAGTAGCCACAGTGCATTGGGCAACATGTGCTCTCTTTGATGAACAAGTATTGTCCCTAGCCAGTGAAGAACCAAGTTTCCCCATGTGAACAACAGTTAACAGGTATTTATAAACACATCTAAAAGCCCTCAAGCCAACCCAAGTAATATTTTTAATAGTTATTGTAAGAAAAGGAGTGGGATTTCCTGTGAACCACAGAACACTTTAAAAAAGATTAAAGACCTGAGGGAGGTTTCAAGGAATTCATATTTCACTTCCAAGTCTCCTAGGACCAAAATAAATTCTCAGTCTATTTCAAGTTATTTCCTCAACTATTACTTCTCTGCAGTCTATAAGAACACTCTTTCTTCTCTCATCTAATATCCTTATTAGAAGTGAATTATGTTTCAACAAACTAGATGAGGTTGGCATCTGGATCATACGGCCTCACTCTTAGGAAAGTCAGTGTCACGTGAAACATCTGGCAGATGCCTTTGTAAGGGGGACTTTTAATATGTGGTCATAGCAGCCATGAAGAGCTCTGTAAGGGGGGAATATGCAATTTTTTTTTTCTTGATGATTGCCTCACAGTCTGTAAAGATTTTTTCATGCTAAAGAAACTCTTTTTTTTTTTTAAAGCAGAAGGAAGTGATATAGCATTTCTTTTCATGTCAAGGGTTCTGTAGAGATTGGGTTAAGCTTTCCAAAGAAAATGGACCATTTCTTTTTTTCAGAGAAAAGAGGAAATGCTAAAGACAGTTAAACCTAGAATACACTAAAGAGACCCTTTTTTCTGATGAATTTATTTTACTAATGAATAAAATAAGGCTCACAGACACTGTAGGATGGATACATCACCTATGTTGAACGGGTTTGAAAAAGTGATGTTTCAGATGTCATAATAAAAATAACAAAATCATTTTTATGTTTTGTATTTACCCTTAGAGTGTTTCATGATATTGTTTTTCTCCCTAGTGTCCTGGCACACTCTGTGCACACATACACACATGCACATTACTTATCAAATAAAAGTTGTATTTATTTCTTATGCATTTGCTCAAAACAAATCCCTAAGACTTTAATGTTTATTTCTAGTGAAAATGTTGTCCCCCCTCCAACAGTCCTGTGGGTATGTTGCTTGTTTGCTTTTCTGCCAAGTTACAACGATGTCTCTAAAGCCCTCTCTTTCCCAAAGGCTCTCTCCTGGCTCTGTTCTCTTTGGTGAATGCCTTCTCTTGTGGCTTTCAGCATTCTCTGTTCATTCCAGCAGAGAGATGGGCACTTTAAAACCATTTTAGTATAAAAACTTATTTCCTACCTGCATTCTGAGCTAAAAGTAGATCAATATGTCTTCTTTCGTAAGTTAAAAAAAATTAAATAGCATTACAATGGCATTTCCAGTATTCATCCCATAAACAACCTTCTCTCCTTCCTCACTAATCCACTTAGCCACATCCTGCCTACCATCACGTAAGTTAGACTGATCGGTTGAACTGATACCATTATTCCAATTGTACATGTCCACAAAAATAATGAAGATAACTAGAATTTATTGAGATTTCTTTATATGTCACATGAGTGTGTGTGGGTGGGTGTTTTCCCTTCATATGGATGCATATTCAGTTGTTCCAACACCATGTATTGAAAGTAGTCTCATTCTTATTTGGTTTTTCTACTTGGTATTTTTGTTAAAAACAAATTGACAATATACATTTGAGTTATTTCTGAGATTTTTTATTTAATCTTTTTATCGGGGGGTCTTCAGTAGTCTTCTCAACAATGTATGTGTGTGTTTGCAGGGGTGGGTATGGGTCTTTAATTTTCAGAACATGAAATGAATGCAGAATTCTAACTTGAAAATTTCATGCACCAATTTAAAGATATCTTTTTATTTTTTCTGGCTTTCATAGTTTCTTCTGACTGCTTATTTGTATTTTATGCAAATATAGATTATGTATCTGGCTTCTCATAAAATTTAATTTCTGTGAACAATTTTGTGCAATTTGATCACTATGAATAGGTATGATTTTCTTTGTATTTATCCCAGTTGAGGTTCGTTGAGTTTCTCATAGAAGCATAGGTTTATATATTTCATTAAATTAGGAAAATATTTGGCTATTTATTTAAAAATAATGATATTTCACAACCCCTTCTTTTGGAGCTCCAGTTTTATTGTATATAAGGGTATTTGATATTATTCTATAGCTAACAGATACCCTGCTGATATTTTTAAATCTTTTATTCTCCCTGTGGTCTTTTTAACATAATTTGTATTGCTATTTTTTCAAATTTACTAATATTTTCTTCTGCCATACCTGATCTCATATTAGGCCTCTCTTGCTTTTTATATCCTATTTATTTCATACAGTACATATTTTCATTTCTACAGTTGTTATTTGGTTATATTTGGTATTTTCTATTTCTCTCCTCTTCTTTAATTGATATAGTTATAAAACTTTATAGCTATTTAAAAATCTTTATGAATTCATATTCTTCCTCATTTTCTTGTCTGCTTCTATTGTTTCTTCTCCTGGTTGTGATTTACTTAATTTTGCTTCTTTACATGTCTAGTAATTTTGACTGGATTCTTGATGTTGTGATATTCTATTGTGAATTGTCTGAAATGTATTGTTTTTATTTTATGAGGATGGAGCTTTGTTCTAGCAGACTCTTAATTAGTTCCAGTTCAGTGTGATCCTTTCAGGCTTATTTTTCATTATTGTCACAGCAGATCTACACTCCTCTTTATTCTATAAATCATTTACTTTCACTGAAAAGGCTCATTTTCTGGGGTGTCTCTTGAATGTCCTGAATAATCAGTGAGTATTTTTTACTCAGGCTGGTCACCACCCAAACATTTTCTAGTAGCCCTGAACTGACCATGGGAACCACTTTGCTCACAGTTCTTCAGTGCTGTTTGCTCTGCTTCATGGAATCTTGCTCTTGGTGTTCAACAAGCAAGTATTTCTCTATAGATTTCTGGAGCTCTTTTTCTGTTTAGCTCTTTTCTTTCTAAAACTGCAGCACTCAGCAACCTTGGTCTCCTTAAACTTTAAATTCTGTAAGTTAAATTCAGTGAGGCACGAATGCTCTGCTTGCCTTATTTCCTCTTGCTCTGTGGTCTAACACGTGCCTCCAGTCAGAATGCCAGGTGACCATAAGGACTACCTTGTTTTCCTTCTCTCACTGATCACAGAACCTTGGTGCCTATTGTATATTGTCTGAAAATGATTGTTTTATATACTCTCTAGCGGAATATGTGGAATGAAAAGATTTGAACTGTGTTATTCTATTATGGCCAGAAAAGAAAAGAGGTCCTGTTTTAATTTATCCTAATTGTGCTTAAAAACAATTTCATGATAATATTATTAGTGATCAGTAAATTATGGGCACTCATCAATAAAAGGGCAAGGATTGGATTAATATTCAAATGGAATAGTTAATTGATATATAATATCAGGTTTACTAAATAATTCAATTCAGTAGTCTTCTGAAATTAATTCAGTACATTAACAGATAACTTCCAGTTTCAAAATATTCAGATGGGCTCAAATTAGCAGGATTCCTCATGAGTAAGAGACAGAGAACAGAGCATTTTGACACACTCACTGAGTTTAAAGAAACCAGCCTTTTCATTCATCCGAACCTGATTTTCTATCACAGCAGCATCAGGGACAATCACTGGAAACGTTTTTCAAAAGACACATGCTTCTTGAAGATAAAATACAAAACCCTTTTTGCAGATGTGTGCCAAAACTCAGAAATATTTTTCAAATTGCATAACATCTTTGTGTTTGATAGAAATAAGTCATATATTGGGTAGGAAGGAATTCAAGTGCTTAAAAAATCATCTTAGCTTTTCCTTTGTCTCGTCCTGCTAGGAAAACAAAAATTAACAGGGGTCGTACTTTAGGAATTAAAATTTTGCTTTCAATGCACTCTTGTTAGTTATAGCTAGACTATGTCACTGTAAAGCTAGTTTTGAAGGAACAGTATATATAGCACGTGGTCATGGCAATGTAACAAACTACAAACTGAGTAATATTTTTCTACTTGTATTTTCATAGAGCTTAGGGCTTAGTGGTATGATTGAGTCCCATTTACAGCCTTAACTAGCTCAGTAACATTGGGACAATTATTTTACCTTTTCTTTACTTTAGATTTTTTCTTCTGTAAGTCATGTAAAAATGGCACTTATCTTATAAACATGTTAACACACTTACCACAGATTCTCACACATAGTAAGTACTGAATACATGCTGATGAACTATTATTAGCATTAAGGGCAATCCCTTCACCTCTGCTCCTTACCTCTCCTATTTTCTAGGCTCTGTTCTCCTAATCATTATTTTTCTTCACTACCTTCTATTTCCTCCTTATTTTAAGCTTCAGCATAAAGACATATGTAAAAGAAATAAAGCAAATTATATCCCTTGACCATATATCCCTTGACCATATCCCTTGACCATATAGCTCTCCGGCCATCAGCCCAGTCTCTCTCCTTTTCCACGGGACGCGATCATCACTCTATAATTTTGTGTTTCTGCTTTCTTTTTATTCTTATCTTCACCCCCTGTTATTTACTCTTTAATCTGAAGTATTCAGATCAATTTTCTTAGACTCTAGTGTTCTTTTTGTTGTTGTCGCTCAAAATTTTTCTAATTTGTGAAATAGCCATGATAATATGTCAAGCTGGTCTCCTTCCTATATGTTAAATGAGATAACAAGGAAGCATGAAAAATTGTCCATTATCCATCTCTTTTACTTCTTCCAAGCCCCAGCACATGGTCCACACTTCCAGAAACCAAAGCTATGTCTCATCTCCATCTTTCTGTCTCTGCTATTCTCTCTACTAGGAATCTTTTTGCCACATTGGAGGAATGTCATATCTTCCAGCAAGGTTTAATGTGTTAGATCTTTCTCCTCTATGTTTATCTATATTTCACTTGTCCAAATGTAATATATTTTTTAAATTATGGATGTGTTTTATCCTTTAATCAATTATTTTTAAGAGTAAGAATTTCAGCTTATCTTTATATGTTGAGTACTTTGCTTAGCTTCTGTACTTCCCAAGTGTTCAACAAATATTTATCAACTAAATGCATGTGTAAAAACTTTGATAATTTATAATAAAGACTTACTATATGTATGAGTGTGTAGCATTTTCACAACCAAAATTATCTAATCTTAAAATATCTTCAAAAGATGAATTCCATCTTTCTGATAAAGAAACAGAATCTGAAAGAATCTGGATAATTTTTTCAAAATTTGACTCCAGGGCAGGAAGTGGATACAATGCTTAATTCTCATATTTTGCTTATTTGGAGTTATGCAGGGACTATGGCAGGAGACTCATTTTCTAAACAGACCCATGTGTTGTTTTCCATTGTTGCATTGGTCATTTCCTCCACTGTAATCAGCCCAAGGTTAAAGATAGGTTTATTTTTGTGTTTACTTAAGCATCACTTTATCTCCAGCACTGGCTTTTAAGTTTGTTTCATCAATAACTTAATTAAAAGAGCACAATCTTTGTCCGTTTTGTTCATTGATGGACCACCAGTATCTAACAGCATACTCAGCATGAAGCCAGTGCTCAAGATCAAGACAAATCCTATTTGTCCACCTCCCTGAACTTTTAAAAATCATAATGTTATTTACAGAAAGAATAGGAACGTAATACAAAGAGCATAGACCTTTAAGCTAAATTGAGCCCAGATAGCTTTTCCACCCATTTCACCAACTACTGTGAGTTAAACACTGAATCCCACGTTTTTCTATAAAATGGTGCTAACAAAGCCTGTTGGCATGGCTAGCTTGAGAAATCCATTCAAGTAATAGATAAGGGGCCAGTTGTGGTGGTTCATGCTGGTGGTCCTAGCTACACAAAAGGCACAGGCAGGATGATGGCTAGAGTCCAAGAGTTTGAGACTGTGGAGCAGTGGGGGCGACAGAGCAAGAGGTTGTCAAAAAGAAAAAAAGCAAGCAAACAAAAAACACCTAAAACTAAATAAATACTTCTTAAAAAAAAAAAAAGTAATATTAGGTTGATGCAAAAGTAACTGCAGTTCCAGACCATGAATTTTAAATCATTATAACTAGGCTCAAACACATCTTTATTAATCAAATTAGGAACCATTATAATCAACTCACTTTTGCCAATGAGAAATAAGTTTGTTTAACTCTTCAGGGTAAAAATCCATGCTTTGAGATTTGACAAACTCTTGAAAATTATTTTCTGCACCCTGCTGGTTGTGGAAGCATTTTCCCTGAAAAAAAGTTGTCTAGATTCTTTAAGAGTGGTAGTCAGTTGGCAACAGGTCAGGTGAATACAGCGGATGAGGCAAAACTTTGCAGCCCAATTTGTTCAACTTTTGAAGCATTGGTTGTGTGATGTGCGGTCAGGTGTTGTCATGGAGAATAATTGGGCCTTTTCTGTTGACCAATGCCAGCTGCAGGTGTTGCAGTTTTTGGTGCATCTCCTCAATTTGCTGAGCATACTTCTCAGATGCAATGGTTTCACCAGATTTCAGAAAGCTGTAGTGGATCATACCGGCAGCAGACTACCAGTGACCACTTTCTGTTGGGTGCAAATTTAGCTTTAGGAAGAGCTTTGGAGCTACTTCTCAGTCCAATGACTGAGCTGGTAGTCACAGGTTGTTTTATAAATCCACTTTTCATCGCACATCACAATTCGATGGAGAAATGTCTCATTTTGTGTAGAATAAGAAAAGATGACACTTAAAAATGATTTTTATTATTATTATTATTTTTAATTTTTGCTCAGCTCATGAAGCACCCACTTATGGAGGTTTTTCACCTTTCCGATTTGCTTCAAATGCTGAATAACTGTAGAATGGTCAATGCTGAGTTTTTTGGCAACTTCTCCTGTAGTTTTAAGAGGATCAGCTTCCATGATTACTCTCAATTGGTTGTTGTCAACTTCTGATGGCCAGCCACTACACTCCTCATCTTTGAGGCTCTTGTCTCCTTTGCAAAACTTCTTGAACCACCACTGCACTGAACATTCATTAGCAGTTCCTGGGCCAAATCCATTGTTGATGTTGTGAGTCGTCTCTGCTGCTTTACGACCCCTTTTGAACTAAAAAATCGCTTGAATTTGCTTTTTGTCTAACATCATTTCCATAGTCTAAAGTAAATATAAAATAAACAGTAAGTAATAAGTCATTCACAAAAATAGAAAGCAAGAAATGCCCATTAAAATGATGCACAACATAACCACATTTATTTAAGAATGTATTCCAATATCAAATGGCAAATTTTAACAATGAAAAAACTGCAATTACTTTTGCACTCACCTAACTTTAAAGTGATCAGCCTGGGTTCCAGAAAATCTGTTATTTCCATCTCTTCTAAGATGTCTCATTCATATATTACACTCAATGTGGAAAGAAATTTTATTTACATTGTGAAAATAAAATTGTTATTTTAAAGAATAAAGAATGTTGATTAAAATTATCTGAAAGAAAAATTATAGCCTTTAAAGTAAATTCATAAAATGAACATTTCCACAGCTGTCTCCCTATCCTTTTGCTAGAATTAGTAAAGAGAGGGAAACTAGAAAAAAAAAATACACTTGAGCCAAATTTATAATTTGAAAGAAGTGCATTCCAAGAACATATGGTAATTCACTTAGCAAATATTAATGGTGCATCTATTAGGTACATAATGCAGTGATATGTACTGGAAAATTAAGGGGAAAAATGAGTTGCCCTTGATCCAAGGGTGCTTTTTATGCCCTGGAAAAAGATGGGACTTTGCAATAACTTCCTACAGGGTTTTGGGAAATGTATACACTCTCTTGACTTAAACTTTTACATTTATAAGGGGAGAAAAAAAATATTTCCAGTTAATCTTCACTAAAGTATTGAGAAATTCAAAGGCGATATATATGAAAAGGCCATTTGTCCATTTATCCAATAAATATTAAGTGAGTGCCTTCTATGTTCTAGGTATTGGAAATATAAGCATTGACCAAGCATACAAGTCCCTGTCTTCATTGAGCATGTATGTTTTAGAGGCTTAAAAGTACTTGACAAATCATAAATTCTTCAACAAAAATTCAAGGTGCTGGAATAATTTTGCATAGCCATAGCAAGATAGTAACATTACAGCAAAAGTAGTAACATTAATAGTCATTCATTTGCACCATGTTATTGAGACCCCGCTATGTAACAACATTGATTGTAATAGAGTTTTTAATAAAACATAGTTTCCCAGTAAGTAGCATTAGCTTCTCAATTTAGGTGTTCAGTCTGCACAGTCCAAGTTCCAATGAGTTGGTTTAATCTCTGGGATGACTAGGATAAGATTTCCCAGACTCAAAGTATAATTCAGAATTTATTTCAAACTAATAAGAATATTAGCACTGATTTGAGACTTTTAATTTTTAATTCTTTTTTAAGAGATGAGGGTTTGCTGTGTCACCTGGGCGAGAATTCAATGGTATCATTGTAGCTTGCTGCAGCTTTGAACTCCTGGGCTCAAGCAATCGTCTTACCTCAGCCTCCAGAATAGCTGGGACTACAGGGTGTACCACCACACACAGCTTACTGAGTTTAACAGAAAAAGTAAATTTTTGATATTGAGCAAAGTCATCAAAATATACATCTCAAGACCTGATTACTAATAATTATTGTCTAATGAGCTTCTGGTTTGGCATTTAGGACAATACTCAGATTGGGATTATTTATCAGTGAACTATAGACAGATGTCCTCAATTTAAACTTTAGGTAATTCTGCCATTGAAACAGATAGTTTTATGAATCAACAGAACAGTCATTTAACAATGGCTATACTAATTTGCTTACTGACATATCTCCACATTTGACCTATAAGCAAAATTTGGTCTCTACCATGGACAGTGTAAGTCTTCTGGAAATAGATCTTTTGTTAAATTAATAATGTATCCTGTATTCTATACTCCCACCCAATTTTTACATAACATTATCATAAACCTTATCCCATGGTATTACAATAATCTCTAGTCAATGTCCGTCATTCAAAATCCCATCTCAGATTTCCACCAAGATGGCCAAATAGGAACAGCTCCAGTCTGCAGTTCCCAGTGAGAACGCACCAGAATATCAGTGATCTCCACATTTCCAACTGAGGTACCAGGTTCATCTCATTGGGACAGGTTAGACATTGGGAACAGCCCAAGGTGGGCAGGCCAAAGCAGGGTGGGGCATAGCCTCACTCAGGAGGTGCAAGGGGCTGTAGAACTCCCTCCCAGCCAAGGGAAGCCATTAGGGAGTTTTCCAGACCTTCCAGCACTCTGGCTCAGATACTGTCCTTTTCCCACAGTCTACACAACCTGCAGACCAGGAGATTCCCTCTGGCATCTACAGTGCCAGCACTCAGGGTTTTCAGCCAAAACTGGGCAGCTGTTTTAGTCGAGTGGCACATGTAATGCCAGTGAGACAGAACCACACATTCTCCCTGAAAAAGTGGGCTGAAGTCAGGGAACCAAGTGAGCTGGCTCGGCAGGTTCTACCTGGCAAGCTAAGATCCACTGGCTTGAAATTTCCACAGCTAGCACAGCAGTCTGAGCTTGACCTGGGATGTTTGAGCTTGGTGGGGGAGGGGTGCCCACCATTGCTGAGGCTCCGGTAGCAGGCTTTAACATTGCCTGTGTAAACAAAGCTACCACTACCGGGAAGTTTACACAGCAGCTGGGTGGAGCCCAGCAAGGCAGCTGAGCAAGACCTCTGCAGGTAGACTGTCAAGTACATTCCCTTCTTGCTGGGCAGGGCATCTCAGAAAAAAAAGACAGCAACCCATCAGGGACTTACAAAGCCCCCATCTTTCTGGGACAGAGCACCTGGAAAAAGGGGTGTTTGTGGGTTCTACTTCAGCAGACTTAAATATCCCTGCCTGGCAGCCTTGAAGGAAGCAACGGATCCCCTAGTACAGTGGATGAGCTTCATCACTCACAACAGGCTACCTCCTTAAGTGGCTCCCTGACCCCCGGTGTATCCTAACTGGGAGACACATCATACAGTAGAGCTCTGGCTGACATCTGGCAGGTCCCCTTTGGGGATGAAGCTACCAGAAGAAGAAACCCACAGCAGTCTTTGCTGTTGTGCAGCCCCCATGGGTGATTCCCGGGAAAGCAGGATCTGGAGTGGAGCTCCAGGAAACTCCAGTAGACCTGCAGGAGAGAGGCCTGTTAGAAGGAAAGTTAACAAACAGGAAGAAATATCTTCAACATCAACAGAAAGGACCTCCACTCAGAAACCCCATCCTAAAGTAACCAACTTAAAAAACCAAAGGTAGATAAATGCATGAAGATGGAAAGGAAAAGCACAAAAGGCTGAAATTGCCAAAAGCCAGAACGCCTCTTCCCCTCCAAGGGATCACAACCCCTCACCCACAAGGGAACAAAACTGGATGGAGAATGGGTGTGATGAATTGACAGAAGCAAGCTTCAGAAGGTAGGTAATAACAAACTTCTCTGAGCTAAAGGAACATGTTCTAACCCAATACAAGGCAACTAAGAACCTTGAAAAAAGGTTAGACAAAATGCTAATGAGAATAACAAGCATGGAGAAGAACAAAAACAATGTGATGGAGCTGAAAAACACAGCACAATAACTTTGTGAAGCATACACAAGTTTCAATAGGCAAATAAATCAAGTGGAAGAAAGTATATCAGAGATTGACTATCAACTGAATGAAATAAAGCAAGGCGGCAAGATTAGAGAAAAAAAGAGTAAAAAGAAATGAAAAAAGCCTCCAAGAAATATGGGATTACAGGATAAGACCAAATTTCCATTTGATCAGTGTACCTGAAAGTGATGGGAAGAATGAAACCAAGTTGGAAAACACTCTTCAGGTTATTATCCAGGAGAACTTTCTCAACCTAGCAAGGCAGGCCAACATTCAAATACAGGAAATACAGAGAACATCACAAAGGCATTCCTTGAGAAGAGCAACCCCAAGGCACATAATTGTCAGATTCACCAGGGTTGAAATAAAGGAAAAAATGCTAAAGGCAGCCAGAGAGAAAGGTTGGTTACTTACAAAGAGAAGCCCATCATACTCACAGCGGATCTCTCAGCAGAAACCCTACAAGCCAGAAGAGAGTGGGGGCCAATATTCAACATCCTAAAAGAAAAGAATTTTCAAACCAGAATTTCATATCCAGCCAAACTAAGCTTCATAAGTGAAGTAGAAATAAAATCCTTTATGGATAAGCAACTGCTGAGAGATTATGTCACTACCAGGCCTGCCCTTCAAGAGCTCCTGAAGGAAGCACTAAACATGGAAAGGAACAACAAATTCCAGCCACTGCAAAAACATGTCAAACTGTAAAGACCATTGGCAGTATGAAGAAACTACATCAACTAATGAGCAAAACAACCAGCTAGCATCAAAATGGCAGGATCAAATTCATGTATAATAATATTAACCTTGAAAGTAAATGGTCTAAATACTCCAATCAAAAGACACAGACTGGCAAATTCGATAAAAAGTCAAGACTCATTGGTGTGCTGTATTCAGGAAACCCATCTCCCTTGCAAAGACACACATAGGCTCAAAATAAAGGAATGGAGGAAGATTTACCAAACAAATGGAGAGAAAAAAAAATTCAGGGGTTGCAATCCCAGTCTCTGGTAAAGCAGACTTTAAACAAGCAAAGATCAAAAGAGACAAAGAAGGGGATTACATAATGATAAAGGGATCAATGCAACAAGAAGAGCTAACTATCCTAAATATATATGCACCCAGTACAGGAGCACCCAGATACATAAAGCAAGTTCTCAATGACCTACAAAGAGACTTAGACTCCCACACAATAGTAGTGGGAGACTTTAACACTCCACTGTCAATCGGCAAGACAGAAAATTAACAAGGATATCCAGGAGTTGAACACAGACCCGGACCAAGCAAACCTAACAGACATTTACAGAACTCTCCACCCCAAATCCACAGAATATACATTCTTCTCAGCACCACATCACACCTACTCTAAAGTTGACCACATAATTGGAAGTAAATCACTCCTTTACAAATTCAAAAGAACGGAAATCATAACAAACAGTCTCTCAGGCCACAGTGCAATCAAGTTAGAACTCAGAATTCAGAAACTAACTCAGAACTGCACAGCTTCACGGAAACTGAACTGGCTCTTGAACGTTGACTGGAAAAAACAATGAAATGAAGGCAGAAATAAAGATGTTCTTTGAAACCAAAGAGAACAAAGACACAACATACCAGAATCTCTGGGACACATGTAAAGCACTGTCTAGAAGAAAATATATAGCAATAAATGCCTACATGAGAAACAAGGAAAGATCTACAATCGACACCCTATCGTCAAAATTGAAAGAGCTAGAGGAACAATATCAAAAAAACTCAAAACCTAGCAGAAGACAAGAAATAACTAAAATCAGAGCAGAACTGAAGGAGACAGGGACACAAAAAACCCTTCAAAAAAATCAATAAATCCAGGAGCTGGTTTTTTGAAAAGGTCAACAAAATAAACAGACCGCTGGCCAGATTAATAAAAAAGAAAAGAAAGAATAATCAAATAGATGCAATAAAAAAACGATAAAGGGGATATCACCACAGATTCCACAGAAATACAAACCATCTTCAGAGATTATTACAAACAACTCTATGCACAAAAACTAGTAAACCTGGAAGAAATGGATAAATTCCTGGACACTTGTATCCTCCCAAGCCTAAACCAGGAAGAAGTCGAAACCCTGAATAGACCAATAACAAAGGCAGAAGTTGAGGCAGCAATTAAGAGCCTACCACCCAAAAAAAGCCCAGGTCCAGATGGGTTCACAGCCAAATTCTACCACACATACAAAGAGGAGCTGGTACCATTCCTTCTGAAACTATTCCAAACAATCCAAAAAGAGGGAATCCTTCCCAAATCATTTTATGAGACCAACATCATCCTGATACCAAAACCCGGCAGAGACTCAGCAAGAAAAGAAAACTTCAGGC
>CAUYQU010015244.1:0-10946 GCA_963574635.1 Cheracebus regulus
AAGCTGGTTATTCTATTTAGCATTTCGTCTAACCTTTTTTCAAGGTTTTTGATTTCTTTGCATTGAGTTAGAACGTGTTCCTTTAGCTCAGAAAAGTTTGTTATTATCCACCTCCTGAAGCCTGTTCTATCAATTCATCATACTTTTTCTCAGTCATGTTGTGACCCTGTGGTGTTGAGGAGTTGTGATTCCTTGAAGGAGAAGTGTTCTGGTCTTTGATGGTTTCATCTTTTTTGCACAGGTTTTTTCCCATATTCGTGTATTTACCTGGCTGTGGTGTCAGGGAGCTGCTCGATGAGGTCGCTTGTCTGCCTGTCAAGGCACTACTGAGTTTCTAGGGAAGCTTCCTGTGTCTTTTTTGTTTATGCTGGGAGCATATGCCTGCCTCTTCCCCTGACCTTTAAGCACTGCTGGTTGGTCAAGAATGCTGTCCTGTTGCTACGTAGGCTTCCTGTGTTTTTTGTTAACACAAGTAGCCCATTCCCACCCCTCTAATGGTGGGTTGTGCCCTTCCTCCACTGGGCTGAATCATTCAGGGTTCAGCTCAGGCTTTGGCACTGGCTGCACAACCTGCTAGAGTCAGAGCTTCAGCCCTCTGGAGTTTGTCAGGGAGGGTAGGGACTCACTGAGCTGCACCTGGCTGTCTCCCCTTCAGCTTCCTCTCTCTCAGGTCATGAGGTAGGGGCCCGCTGAGCTGCTCCTTACATCCTCCTGCTTATAGGGTGGGGAGAGGGGGTGATACCTCGGTCTGCAGGTTCTCCCGGCCGGCTTTTGGGCTTATGCATCTGTTGAGGTCTGTGCGCCAATTTGGGACACTGTCCTGGATTACTATTCAACTCTGTACTTGTAATTCCCCGAGCTTGACTGGCAAAGATCCCCTGTTCTGTGTATTGCTGAGGCTTTGGGGGAAGCACTGTATCTGGATCAGAGTGCCAGAGGGGGAGCCTCCGATTCACCGGTCAGATGCACTTTCTGGGTGAAACAGCATCCCTCTCTGCCTCGCTCTGCCTTGCCTGGGCTTTGCTCACCATAGGGCCAGACCCATTGAAATGCCCCTGGTACCCTGGTTGGAGCTAGGAGATCTCTGGGTTTCTGCGTCTCTCTTCGCTGGGTGTTGTGCGCCAGAATTGTGTCTATTCAGCCATCTTGGAGAAGAGCACGTCATTTAAAAAAAATAAATTTTAGAGGCTGGGCACTGTGGCTTTCACCTGTAATCCCAGCACTTTGAGAGGCTGAAGTGAGTGATCACCTGAGGTCAGGCGTTCGAGACCAGCCTGAGCAACATGGCTAAACTGCATCTCTACTAAAATATGAAAATTAGCCAGGCATGGTGGCATGTGCCTGTAATCTCAGCTACTAGGGAGGTTGAGAGAAGAGTATCTCTTGAACCTGGGAGGTGGAGGTTGCAGTAAGCCGAGATCATGCCATTGCACTCCAGCCTGGGTGATGAGAGTGAAACTCTGTCTCAAATAAATAAATAAAGGAGCCAGGTGCTCCTTTATTATAATCCCAGCACTTTGGGAGGCCAAAGTGGGCAGATCACTTGGGGCCAAGAGTTCAAGACCAGCCTGGTCAACATGGTGAAACTATCCATACTAAAAATACAAAAATTAGCAGGCATGGTGGCAGGTGCCTATAATCCCAGCTACTCAGGACGCTGAGGCAGGAGAATCACTTGAACCTGGGAGGTAGAGGTTGCAGTGAGCCAAGATCATGCCATTGCACTTCAGCCTAGGCAACAGAGCAAGACTTTATCTCAAAATAAATACATAAATAAAAAACAATTGGCAGAATTTAAATACGGACTATTGTATTAGTCAATTTTTATGCTGCTGATAAAGACATACCCGAGACTGGGAAGAAAAATAGGTTTTATGGACTCATAGTTTCATGTGTCTGGGTAGGGCTCACAATCATGGCAGAAGTCTAAAGGCACTTCTTACATGGTGGTAGTAAGAGAGAATGAGAGAGAAGCAAAAGCAGAAACCCCTTATAAACCATCAGATCTTGTGAGACTTACTCACTACCATGAGAACGGCATGGGGGAAACTGCCCTGATGATTTATCTCTCACCAGCTCTCTCCCACAGCATATGGGAATTATGAGAGTACAACTCAACAAGAGATTTGGCGAGTCGGGGGTGGACACAGAGCCAAACCATATCAACTATAGATTAGATCATGGTATTATAGCATTCTTCATTTCCTGATTTTGATAATTGTACTGCATTATATAAAGGATGTTCTTGTTTTGGGGAAATTCACACTGATGGTTTTATGGGTAAAGTAATGATTTCTGTGCAATTTAATCTCCTCAAACGGTTCAGGGAAAGATGCTTATGGGTAATTATAGAGAAATAATGACAAAGCAAATGTGGTCAAATGATAGGAAGGGTATCCTGGACTTTTCAGCAATCCTTCCCTTTTTCTGTGAGTTTAAAGTTGTTTCAAAATGAAAGTTTAAAAAAGTAAAAAGAAAAAGCACTTCCAGAATATTCTTTTATATATGAGCTTCCATAATATTCTTTATTTCAAATATATATTAATATTATATTATTATATAATAGATAAATATATATTTGTATAATACCATCTAGAGTGCAGTGGCATGATCTTGGCTCACTACAACCTCCACCTCCTGGGTTCAAACAATTCTCTTGCCTTAGCCTCCTGAGTAGCTGGGACTACAGGCATGTGCCACCACTCCTGGCTAATTTTGCCAAGCTGGTCTTGAACTCCTGACTTCAGATGACCTGCCTGCCTCAGCTTCCCAAAGTGCTGAGATTATAGGTGTGAGCCACCATGCCCAGCCTCATTATGACTTTTGTGATCAGGAAAAATACAAATGTACCTTATTTCTTAAGATTCTCACAATTCTTTTTTTTTTTTAATTAAAAAGCTCCAGGTTTTTAATATTTCATATATCTTCAATTAATAAATATATACAAATATAGAATTATGTGCAGTTCCCAGACTCGGGAAGGACAGAGATTATAGTGTCCTCAGTGGCCTCCTGATCCTCTTGGAGGCTTAGGCAGGAACCTCAGAGGATGACTTTAGATGGGGAGTTTTCATAAGAGGTGAATTCTGATCTAAACCTGGAAGGGGTCACAGAGGAAGGGAGAGATGAAGCCCACCTTCCCCAGCCCTGCCCTCAGCTCTACCGCCCCGGGAAAACCATAGGCTGCTGCTGGTTCCCTCCACATGGCCAGTGCCCAGCCTTCTGCAGCTCTCCCAACACCAATATCATACTCTTCTCCCATTTGTTTTTTCAAATATTTTTTTCCTGCAAAACTTTCCCATGGCAAATTTCCACAAGTTAAAAAGATAACTTTGATTTTAATGGAGAAAAATATTGTATATCCATGAGCCCCTAAATTAATACCCAATTTAAACACTATAAAAATGGACCAGGCCAGGCGCAGTGGCTCACTTTTGTAATTCCAGCACTTTGGGAGGCCAAGGCAGATGGATCACTTGAGGTCAGGAGTTCGAGACCAGCCAGGCCGACATGGTGAAATCCTGTCTCTACTAAAAATACAGAAATTAGCTGAGCATGGTGGTGCACACCTATGATCCTATCTACTCAGGAGCCTGAGGCAGGAGAATCGCTGGAACCTGGTAGGTGGAGGTTGCAGTGAACTGAGATTGCACCACTGCACTCCAGCCTGGGCAACAGAGCAAGACTCCATCTCAAAAAAAAAAAAAATGGGCCAGTGACTTCAACAGTTAACACTGGTTATATCACAACAAAACCAGGATGGCTTCTCTTCAAATGACTCTTCAATATACTGTCTACCTGCATTCCTTTGGCTTTGATATTGTCATAGTTACTAAGGTATGCTCCAGCTATCCTCACAGAGCATATAGCATGATGTTCTGTGTTTATGTGGTTCATTGTTACTCCAAGTGTGGCCCTGGAACCAGCAGGGTAAACATCACCTGGGAACTTGTCAGAAATGCAAATCCATGGGCTCCATGCCAAACTCATTGGCTCAGAAGCTTTGTGGAAGGAGCCCAAGAAATTGCATTCTAACCAGTGCTCCAGGGGATTCTGAGGCACATGTAAGTTTGAGAACCACTGATGTAATTGAAAAAGAAAAAAAAAGTAAGAAGGAAAAAGCATCATCAATACTAATGATGCACAAGGTTATCCTTTGTAAACTAGCATAATACTGTAAATTAAAGCAGCAAGAACTAATCATTCAAAGTCAAAGATAATTAATGAGCCCCTAGATTCACAGCCTCCCACCATGCACAAGGCATAGGATCCACAAATCCTCTCTCCAAAATGCAATGAGGTGTCTCATGTACTGGTAGAGAGAGAAAATGCACTTCTAGTAAAAGCGAATTCTTTAAACTCAGGTGACCGTGTCTCTAGGTATAACCATATTTCCTTCAAATTCTCCAAATTTTTCATCCCAAAAAGCTGCCCACGTCACCCTGTTTAGTCACATCTTTGGAGGTGTCTTTATATTTTGTTCCAGAGGCCTCATGCTCATTATTCATCTTTATTTTTTCAGCAAAGGGTTACCGTCCAGTTCAACATTTACCTTGGAAGAGGGGACCTTCTACTTGACGACTGAGCCTAGCACTCGGGAAGTGCAGGATGACAATGCTTCTGTGCTTGACGTCTACTTAGTAAGTAATTTTTTAGTTTCCTCTTTTCCCCTTCTGGTTTGTAAGTGGATCCAGGGCATGGCTTACACAAGAACAAGTTCTATAAAACCAGGCATGCTTGGGTTTTAAAAGAAAGGATGGCACCCTGTCACTTCTGCAAATGGTGCTTTTTCTATAAGCAATGTTTTCCCACAGTTCATTACACAAAAGAGTATCTAGGTCAATATGAAATCACCATGTATAACAAGAGAACAAAACCCCTAACATTGAGATAAAGTAGGGCTCCTGGGTGTTATTCCCAGCCAGATAATGTTTTCCTTTGATTGAGCCATGCTCCCTGATGTTTGAATCTTCTGCATTTGGTGTTGCTCCCTTGGTAAGTTAGGAGACCAAAAGGTGGAGAATAGGGTCATGGGAAGAACCCAAATTCAGCACCAGAGAATCTTGGCTGACTCTCTCCTCAGTTGTCACCAACCAGCTGTGTGATGTGGGCAGGAACCTTTCTGACTGCCTGTCCTTATTTACCAAAGGAGGGGAATCATGCCCACCCTGCCTTCCTTACAAGGTTGCTTTGAGGATCATGAGTGACCCTTTAGTGCCTGTCAAATTAGCTATATCGGCTTAATCCAACTGTTAGATAATGCCTAGAAAGATACCCTAATGAGCTACACTGTAAAAGAGTATTTTCTGTGCCAGGTACATCTCACATGCATGCTATGTCTTTGCACACCTGCACAAAATCACATAAAACAAGGGAAGTATTGATTTGGAATTTTCTGGGTTTTTTTTTAAGTTTTGCTAAACCTGAGCCAATACTCTGTGTCACTCCTGGTGTACTTCAGGAATCAGCACCGAGTGGTACATGTGTCACCGCAGCTCCTTGAGCCTGCAGTTTACGCTTTTCCATATCCCTGACCTAGCACCATAATTCCTCAAGAGTACTCTGCAGGGCATCGGTCACCTAAGATGCTACACCCAGCTCTTCTGGAATAGTATCCAAAGTCCTGGCCAGGAGCGACGGCTCATGTCTCTAATCCCAGCACTTGAGGCAGGCAAATCACATGAGGTCAAGAGTTCAAGATCAGCCTAACTAAGATTGCAAAACCCCGTCTCTACTAAAAATGGGAAAATTAGCCAGGCATGGTGGTGCATGTCTGTAGTCCCAGCTACTTCTGAGCCTGGGGCAGAAGAATCACTTGAACCTGGGAGGTTGAAGTTGTAATGAGCCAGGATTGTACCACTGCACTCCCACCTGGTCCACAGAGCCAGACCCTGTCTCCAAAAAAAAAAAAAAAAAACGCCCTCCAGGCCCTGCATGGTCTGGTCTCCCCAGCCTCTCCAACCTGCCCCCTCCTTGGTCTCTCTCTTTCTTGCTGATGCTGTTCTAGCCACCCTGGCCTCCTTGGAGTTCCTCCCACAAGCCAAGTACATTTCTGCCTCGGAACTTTTGCATTTGCTATTCCTGTCTGTGTGTTCGTTTCCACCCATCCCATGCTCCCTCACTTCCTTCAGGTCTCAGCCCAAGTACCTCTTTCTCAGACAGGCTTTTCTTGACCCCCCTACATAAAATAGCAGGTCTCCCACCAACTGTTGTAAAAAGATTTTTTTCTCTGAATATCCTGGTTGTTGCATAAACAATTTTTTTTTGCACTGAGCAATGCTCCTGCCTACCATTGCCTCCACTTTAAAAAAATAAGTTATAGCAGATCACAACATTTTTACAGAAAGGTTGGTCCACTCCCAACCAAGAAAAGAGGGAATTAAATACAGAAAAAAATGTGTTTTTGTTCCCATGTTGGATTCACCTGGAACCAGAAATCAGGAAAGCCTTTCAGAAAGAAGCTAAGTAAAATCTCATCTTCATGAACTAAGGATTCATGCCACTTTCATGTGTCTTTACAAAAACTAGATTTTCACCAGTCAGGTAGGTGCATTATTCCTGAGTGAGCCAAAACTCAAATTCAGCTCCATAGCTGTCCTGCCTAAACGTGAACCCAGGAGGCACCCTGTTGTTTTTATTGACCATAGATATAAGTCTCACCACCATCTCACTGGAATCATGTGTCTGACAAGAGAGAAGGATGCAGAAAGGAAGGAAAAAGGGGGTTTTTGTTGAGAATATTTTTTGTAAAGTTCCTCCACTGTTTTTTCCTGATTATTTTTTAATGTTCTAGTGAAGCAGTTCTCAGACCTTTTGATCTCAGGATCCCTTTAAACTCTTACAAATTATTGAGAATTCTGAAGAGTGTTTTGGTATCTAGGTTATATTTATCAATATTTTGTGTTTTCAAAACTAAAACAGAATTTTTTGTTGTTTGTGACAAGGTCTTGCTCTGTTGCTCAGGCTGGAGTGCAGTGGCATGATCTCAGCTCACTGCAATGTCTGCCTCCCACGTTCAAATGATTTTCATGCCTTACAACCTCCCGAGTAGCTGGGACTACAGGTGCTTACCACCACATCTGGCTAATTTTTGTGGGGTTTTTTTTGTAGTGACGGGGTTTCACCATGTCACCCAGGCTGATCTCAAACTCCTGGACTCAGTCTGCCAACTTTGCCTCCCAAAGTGCTGGGATTATAGGAGTAAGCCACTGCACCTAGCCGAAATTGTTTAAATATTCATTAATTTAAAATAGTAATCTATGTTAATTTAAATAACATTTTTATGAACATTATATTTTCCAAAACAAAAATAAATTTTGTGAGAAGGATGGCATTATTTTATATTTCTGTAAATCTCTAATATCTGGCTTAACAGAAGAAAAAAAAGGATACTCACATGTTACTGTATTAGTGTTCTTGATATATATGACACATCATTTCATTTCTAGAAAGTTCTATCATACATCCATGAAAGGGAATGAGAATAAAAAGGCAAATAACATTTTAATATTATTGGGAAAATAATTTGACCTTCTAGACCCCCAGAAATGACCCCTACAGAGTTTTTCTCATATTTTAACGTAGTCTCTTCACCTGTTAACCAAATGAGACATAAATTAATTAGAGAGAATAGGTGCCTGTAGTCTATGCTGGTCTCTGCCTCTCATTAATTATTGACCTTGAATTCAGTCTCCCTCTTTGGGCCTCAGTTTTCTCATCTATGAAATGAATTATTAAATTAGGTTCATTCTAAATTACAAGGAGCTACAGAAATAAGATTTTTTAAGGTGGGAGGATTGCTTGAGGCCAGGAGTTTGAGACCAGCCCAGGCAACACAGTGAGACCTCATCTCTACAAAAATTAAAAAAAAAAAAAATTAGCTAGGCTCGGTGGTGCGTGCCTGTAGTCCCAGCTACTTGCGAGGCTGAGGCTGGAGGATCCCTCGGGCCCAGGAGTCTGAGGTTACAGTGAGCCATGATTTCATCACTGCACCCTAGCTAGGCAACAGAGTGAGATCTTGTCTCTAAAAAAAATTTTTTTTAAAAAAGGTTTCTAAAGTAGCTACTGTTGTTTCTCCAAATTTTGCTGTTTCATCACCTCCTGTTCCATAAACTTTCAAATTCTTTAAATTATATGGCAATACATCTAGAAAGTCTTGCATCATTAACTTGTGATTCCAGAATGTGTTCTCACGCTGAAGATTTTTATTTTTTGTTTTGCCTGCTCTTCCAGATCAGAAAGGGTATGGCTCATTGCTCTTTCTTATTTTCATTTGCATCTGCATTATGAAAAGCAAATGGAGGCCAGGCATGGTGGCTCATGCCTATAATCCCAGCACTTTGGGAGGCCAAGGTGGATGGATCACCTAAGGTCAGGAGTTTGAGACCAGCCTGACCAACATGGAGAAACCCCACCTCTACTAAAAATACAAAATTAGCCAGGCATGGTGGTGCATGGCTGTAATCCCAACTACTTGGGAGGCTGAGGCAGGAGAAGCACTTGAACCTGGGAGGTGAAGGTTGCAGTCAGCCAAGATCGCACCATTGCACTCCAGCCTGGGCAACAGAGTGCAACTCCATCAAAAAAAAAAAAAAGAAAGAAAGAAAGAAAGAAAGAAAGAGAGAGAGAAAGAAAGAAAGAAAGAAAAGGCAGATGGAAAAGAAAAGCACAAGAAAGGAAGACTAATCTTGCCTTTGCATTGTCTCTTTTTTCCTTTTGACATAATTTGAATGCTCTGAATCACAGCCATCTTTACTTGAAGGGCAGTTGGAAGCTTCTGTGGTGACCTTGGTTCAGTATTGTCACCAAATGTGGTCAGATTTCTCTTGTAATGCTTCCTCTCCTTTAAGATAGCATTTCTCTATTAGTAGTTGTAGCGTAATCTCCTAGTGCTTTTATTTATACAGTAATGTATAATACCATTTACCTTTGTGTAAAAATACATAGGTTTACACCCAAATGATGTATGCCTACCAGATAACATATGAAATGGCCTTTTAAGGACCCACCCACACATGATGTGCATGTGCATTAGGCCAGCTCTCCTACTTTTTCCTGTGTCTCGACATGAAATTATAAAGGATCAGTGAGCTGAGAAGGCAGCTAATTGTTCCATCATTCTTACTGAGACATTTAGTTCAGGTTTTATGTACCCAGTTATTCTGCATGGCTTTTTAAAGGCCATTCACCTTCACACTGTAGAGTTCCAAGCTATTTGACTCATTTGCAAATATTCAAATCAAGGGACGTGTTTTCTAAGATGATTTTATCCAGTGACCAAAGATGTATTTTTCATTGAATTTTGAGTTGATGACACAGATTAGGGTATTTAAAAGAATACACAGAGATGAGCAGGCTGTATTGATTTAAAATGGGCAATCATGCAGTCTTCATAATAGAGCAAGATTCTACTTTGTAAATAGTCTCAGATATTCTAAGGCACCGGATGCTGTCACAGTGGCTGTTATTTCCGTTTCTAAGGCAGCTTCTTTGCCTGATGTAGAATGCAATTTGGTGTTAATGGAAAGAGCAACAACCAACAAAAAGCCATTTCTGCTGAAAAGTGTATTGGGAGAGAATATCCTTTTATGACTAGCTGGGAATGGCTGGGTAAGTGGGAGATAATGGGATTGCTTTTTTAATAATACAGAAGTGTGAAAGATGGCTGCCACAAAACTGTGACTTTCTTGTTTCGACTATTCAGACCCAAGATTATGCCCTTACACTTTTCATATGGACATCCTCTCAACAACACGTACTTCCATCCAGTTTTGCTTCTCTGCAAAATGGCTGTTTGAAGTACAAAAACAGCTGTGGGCAAAGGAGAAGAAACAGTTAAGTCATTTTTTAGCCATGCCAGTATTGGAGATTAGTGCCCTGATGGGCAACTGTTGGACAGCTTGATTATTTAATGTGTGTTCAGGGTAGTTAATAACACTCTTTGATCACAGGAAGAAGGGTGGCAGAGAAGTGAAAATGAATGAATTAACAGCTTATCATACTATTATGTATGGAAAAAGCCTGAGAAAGAGAAGAAAAACACTTTAGGTCACGGGGATCTTAGAAAATTCAGTGGAACTTTCTTGGTAAGAGAAACTGCCTTTCTGGATTTGAATCCCTCAGCGTTGAGGTTAATGACTTATATTGGGTCTCTTTAATCATTCCTTGTTGGAGCCAGTATCGACTACTGCAAGAGATGTTTATTTGAAACAGTGGTATTTCTATTGCTTCTCAGGAGAGAGCTAGATCCCCCACCAAACAAAGATGCTGCTCAGGTTTTTGGTAGGTTTTAGCGAGAGCAGAGTAGGAAGCAGAAAAGGCAGACACCACCTTTGGCATAGAAGGCATCTGACCAGAAGGGCCTTTCCTTCCGCCACGTGATCACATTGTGGAGAAATGAAGAGATTTTGGAAAAGGTACAGTAGAACCCTTGTTTATTCCCAGAAATGCTTGGCCCCTTAAGTTACTGACAAATAATATTTCTAAGACATGTGGGAGAGCTGAAAAAATGGACCCCCATTACCCAAGTCTCAGCACACCTACAAGTTATTTCCATTCTTGAAATAAAAGTGACACAAGCTTCAAATTAATGAGGCAACCTGTCAGTCTAGATTAGGAGGTCACTCATAGGATTTTTTAAAAAAACAAACAGCATTAAACTGCTGTTTAAGGATTAGCGTAGGGAATTGGAGTTGGAGTTATAAAGGCATGCTGGCTTTCCAGTCAAATCAGGCTCAGAGTTAGCAACTGAATGACAGTTTGCAGGGCTGTGCTAGCTTTTGTTGTTGTTGTTATGTCTTAGCTTTACAGTGAATCTTGGTTTGCAAGCCAGCTTGATTTCTTCTTTCTTTTTTTTTTTTTTTTTTTTTTGGACATGGTATAGTTAACCCAGGCTGGAGTGTAGTGATGCAATCTTGGCTCATTGCAACCTCCTCCTGGATTCAAGC
>CAUYQU010015245.1:0-28171 GCA_963574635.1 Cheracebus regulus
AGTGGTACATGGCTAATATATCGATCCTATACCCGTACTGTGCCAATAGAAATAAACCAACTCAGCTCGCTAGGCAACACCATCCTACAAAATGAGGCCACTCTAACCAACCAACTTAAACCCCCAAGCAGTAACTCCCAACCTTTTTCTTGATTAGCACTGGTGCAACAAGGCATTAATATGTTAAGTTTAACTAAAGCCATTAAATTTACTAATTGCTTTTTATATGCCTCCCTTAAAGAACCTCCCTTCGCGCAGTTCCTCTCTGGACTGGGTTCAACTTGTCACAATCACCTATGGGACCTGACACCACCCTAACGGGAATCCTGCTGTACAAAGCACACTCCCAAGATCTTTCTCTCTGCTATGGAACAACTAGCAACTCCAGCTGCAACACAACTGTAACAGTAAGATCCACCCACTGTGCACCTCCGGGAGGATACTTTTGGTGTAATGGGACCTTAACTAAAGTTATAAATGCCTCCCTTCCCTTCCCCTGTGTACCTGTTACTCTAGTCCCTCAGCTAAAGGTATATGGGCGAGCCGAGTTTCAATCCCTTCTTACACCTCCTCCTCCCCCTGTCCCCCGAAACAAACGAGCTATCTTCCTCCCGGTAGTAGTTGGTCTCTCTTTAGCGTCATCTTTAGCAGCCGCAGGAATAGGAAGTGGAGCGATGGGCTACAGTGTCAATTCAGCTGCACAACTGGAGGACAAGCTCCGTGTGGCCGCTGAAGCATCAGCTGCCTCTCTGGCCTCCCTCCAGCAACAAATCACATCACTAGCACAGGTAACTCTCCAAAACTGACAGGCCCTTAACCTACTAACAGCATAAAAAGGAGGTACCTGTATGTTTCTCCAGGAAGAGTGCTGCTACTATATCAATGAATCGGGCCTAGTAGAGGAGAATATCAACACTCTCCACCGTCTCCAGGAAAACCTCCACAAAAAGCCAAATAGAAGAGTCTTGTCTCTAAGCTGGTGGCATCCTATGCTTACTTGGCTAACCCCTATCATCACTCCTGTCATTGTAATTTGTTTACTATTACTAATGGCCCCTTTTCTTCTCAGGTTCCTACAAACTCGTATGCAAGAAATTGGACGAGTGGCCGTCAACCAAATGCTGCTTCATCCCTTCATCTGGTTCTCAGTCGAGGCACCAGCCAACTGACCTGTCCCCCTTACTTCGCACCTATTCAGCAGGAAGTAGTCAGAAAGAGTGGTGCCCGCTATCTATCATCAAAAGTTCGGAATGTAAGGCCAGTTGCCTTGCTGGGAGCTCGGACGCACCCACCCCCCTCCTTTTTTCCCTTTTACAAGCCCTGAACAAGCTCAGACATGCTCGGGCATGTTCCCTTCTCCCTCGCTCGCACAGCCTGGTCTTCTCTTAAAGAGTCCAGTATGCAAACAAAGTGCTGCAACCATAGCTTCTTAATAACCAATAGCAGCTAAGTCTTAACAACCAATAGCAGCCGAGTCTTAACAACCAATAGCAGCCGAGTCTTAAAAACCAATAGCAGTCGAGTCTTAACAACCAATAGCAGGCAAGTAATTCCAACCAATAACAGGCCAAGTCCTACGTTAAGGCTTGTAACTTACCCAATAGCAGTCTTGCTCTCCCTCAACCAATCGAGCTGTTTCACTCCCTATAAAACCCCCTGTCTAAAAAAAAAAAAAGTCAGTGCGACTTCTCTGGCCCCTCCTGTCCGGACTGCAGAACCTCACCCGGGAGCCTGAATACATTCCCTTGCATTGGATTATTTTGGTGCTGGCCTCAGTTTCTTCATTTTATCCTCAGAAACAAACCTTACATCTGGCTTTTAGTATGAAACCAGTAAAGCACAGCAGCAGTAGTACTCTTACAGACATTAAATCATATTTGGTGATTATATCTTCATAAAATCTACTCTTTTTAAAAAAAAGAAATGATACAGTGTGTGGCACAGACTATAAAGTGTTTTCACACTCACTAGAAAATTGTTCTCTATAATAAGTGTTGAATTTTCCTCTTGAATGAGTGGTTCTGAGTCAACCAGAGAGATGTAAATGTTTTACAAGAGTGAGTGCTAGGTGGTACTGAGAGACTTACTAATTTACAGATAATCTGCATCGATAGTTAATAGCAGAAAACAGAATCAGTATCAAAATCATGTTGGTATATTGGAAAGTGGGCCGGGAAAAAAGGGCAAAATAGAAAACCCGGAAATGATAAATTATAGCATTAACATAAAACGATTTACATACACTCAAAATAGGGACCATCTGTCCACAGATTTAATAGAGATGGGTGAACTCAGACAGTATAGAGTCATTGACAAATATCAGTCTGAAAATGGCATGCTTGTAGACCGCATTAATATAGAAATTGCTGCCAAAACTTTCTATAGTAATCAGAAATATTCCCAGATTCTAAAACTGCACGGACAACTTACCACTAACTTGCATCTAGCCTCCTAGAAATGCCATTTGTGCAAAAGTCTATTTTAGAAAAATAATTCTATATCTTTGGTACCATATCCATTTCCTGTCTATTTCTTCTTCTATTTCTAGTCACCTTTTCCCACCCTTCCAAGCAGTATTAAACTGGAGTAAGGAAAGTGAAATAGCTGGTTTCTGCAAAGTTACGAGGTTTCATGTGCCATTGCAGAACATTTGTAAAACATTTACATCTCTCTGGTTGACTCAGAACTACTCATTAAAGAAGAAAATTCAACGTTCATAGAGGACAATATGCTATTAAGTGTGAACATACCTCATGGTCTGTGCCACACGCTATGTACCATTTTTTTTTCATATACCATTTTAACCATTTGAGTGGGATCCCAAAGCACCCTGATGGGCTGAGAAGCCTTTCCCAGCCCACCATATTTTGCAGAACAGCATGATTTGGTGTAAAAGCTTGTACTCTGAAGTCAGGCAAGCCTGGAATCTCTTTCTGATTTTTAACACTTCCTCTCTGGGCTTTAGCTTTTTCATCTGTTAAATGGAGATAGTAATAACCTCTTTCTCAGGGTTCTTAGGGATAGTAAATGAAATGAAACAATGTATGTAATGTAGCAATTAACTGAAATACTAGATGTTATGAAATGATGGTGCTGGTATGTATTTTAAGTCCTTTCCTTTAAAACACCTTTGAGATACCCACAACTTGAGCATCTTGAGTCAGTCTCACTGGCCTGATTGGGCAGTGACAACTACACTGGGGTCTTGGTCAGTAACCTTTACACTCAAGACATTATTACTTTCTCTGTTCTGCCATTACTGCTATCTATAGCACTAATCCCTTCAAAAGAATGAGACCTGTTTAACTTGGTAATGAGGGTTCAGAGAAGAACTACAGAGATCAAAGGGTAAAAAAGTAAAAGCTAAGAAAAAAAAACTAAAGCTAGTGGACTGACTGAGCCGGGAGGGCTCAGGGCTGGTTACTGATAAGACCTTCGCATGCTACTGGGTCATTATGTAAAATAAAGCCACTCAACCGTTTTCACTTCGGCACTCTGAAAAATATTCAATCTGCCAGGGTGCACCTGGGGAACCACACCCTACTGATTAAAATGGACATGGGAGGAGCAGGTCTTTAAAGAAACTACACTTGAATTTAATCAAGAAGCTAAAAATAAGAGAGAAGCAATAAAGAAGACAGGAAAACATTAGGACTCTAGGGCTGAGTGCAGTGGCTCACAGCTGTAATCCCAGCACTTTGAGAGGCCGAGGTGGGTGGATCACAAGGTCAGGAGTTGGAGACCAGCCTGAGCAATGTGGCGAAACCCCATCTACTAAAAATACAAAAATTAACCCGGGCGTGGTGGCGCACACCTGTAATCCCAGCTACTCAGGAGGCTGAGGCAGGAGAATAGCTTGAACCCGGGAGGCGGAGGTTTTAGTGAGCCAAGATCGCACCACTGCACTCCAGCCTGGGCAACAGAGTGAGATTCCATCTCAAAAAAAAGAAATAGAGTCTAACAGTAATTGTTGTGTTTGAAGCCTAAGTTGTGAGGGAAATTTTATTTTCAGAGGAATTAGAAATCTCTGATTGACATTCACAGTTTAGCAGCTACAATGTTCACTAGTCTCAAGCAACTGGATTAGAAACCGGAGTAATTGGTTTTTTTTGCTCAGGCATGACCAGAATTTCTGCAGACTGGTCGGTGCTCAGGATTGAGTTAGTAAGCAGATCTAAAAACAGCCTGAATGTCTTCCTTTAATCACTGAAAACATCAACTTGAATAAAAGGCAAAAACCATTATTTTCATGTGAAAAATCTCCCATCTCTAGAGGAAAAACAGTTGAATTTTGGTGCCTATGATGAGAATAATTTAAAAAATGATAGTTCTGATACAGAAAATGGAAGTTTACCTCAAATTAAATATCAAAAGGTAAAATTGTTAGTGTGTGTGCGAGGGAGGGAGGTAATTCTGCACGGAAGCAAGGAAGAGAGTGATCCAGCCGGTGTACAATTGTTCCAGTAAGAGATAAATCTTTAGGGATGACTGACCAGGTGGCGACTGTGTGTCTATGTACAGAAAACACCTGACACTTGAGATAAATTAAATACATTTAGACCAGTTTGTCAATGTCAAGTATTTGCAGTGAGGGTGAGGCCGGTGGAGGAAATGAGGATAAACCTAACCCTTGAAATCTGTTTGAAGAAAACAAAGAATTGTCGAATAGCAATGAGTCTCTGAAGTTTTGGAATAAACATCTCTGGAGATCTTTACCAAAAGGCTAGAGTTTTATCTGCCACTCAATAGTTAATTCAAACTTTAAGCCCGAGGAACATGTGAAATGATTTCTCATCCTACCCAGGACTTTACGACTTTCAGAAATATAGATGCTCATTACCTTGGGTTATTAAGGAGAAATATTTTTGCTGGCACTAGGCTGGCAGAGCAGAAAGTACCTTTGTCAGATGTTCCAAGAAACACTTAACAATATTATTTGGCATAAAAGATTACATATAGTTGAGGCCACAGCTTTTTCACAGGATGACTCACCTAAAACAGGCCCACAATGTAAATTAGTATCCGCATCTCAAGTGTAGTAAGAGTCTTGCAGGTGGTCAGTCAGGATATTATGCAAAAATAGATGGGAAAGAAATAACTTTTGCTGTTACCCCATTTTGATTCGATTCTAATGTTACCGGTGTCAACTTGAATACTTGCCCTTCATGTTGAAATTCTGAACTTACTATAGTTCACTAAAAATAAATTTTTTTCCTTTTTTTCTGCATATCTAAATCTTACTGTCATTTATAAAATAAGACAATATTGGCCAGGAGCAGTGGCTCACACCTGTAATCTCAACACTTTGGGAGGCTGAGTTGGGAGAGGCTCACTTGAGCCTAAGAGTTCCAGATGACTTGGGGCAACACAGTGAGATCTTGTCTCTGCAAAAAAATTTGAGAATTAGCTGGGTGTGGTGGTGCTGCCGTTAATCCCACTCGGGAGGCTGAGGTGATCCCTGGAGCCCAGGAGCTCAGGACTGCAGTGAGCTATGATGGGGCCACTGTAATCTAACCTGGGTGACAGAGTGAGACCCTGTCTTGAAGAAAAAAAAAAAAGGCAATATCGCAACTATTTACAAGTAGAGTTACAACTTGGGTTTGCGCTTACTACAATATCAGTGTAGAATTTTAAAAAAATTTCAAATCCAAATTTCAATATAAAATCTTTTGTTTTGGGTAGTGTTTTCCTAGTACACATTGATATACAATTTCAAACAGTTTTAGCTCATTAGTCCTCAGCATTTCTAGTTATGCATAAAAATTATTTAAAAATCTTTTATGGATACTATTGTTTGTTCACTTGGAAAGTGTACTCATCAGTAGCATTCTAGTTTTTTTCTTCTTGGGAGGACTTCTGGACTAGAAATATGTACTAATCCCCCTTCTCTTTCCTGATTATGAACCTTGGAGGGGCAGAGAAGTTGTCCCAAAGTGAGGCTGGGAAGGGGAAATGAGTATGTGAGCCATCCCAAAGAGAGGAAATGAAAGCAGCAGGCAAAACCGAAGGCAGGAATGACATCTAGGATGGCTCAAAAGCTAAGCACAGGAGATCTTTCTCCAAGAAAGGACCAAAGGAAAAGCACAAGTTTTTAAAAGAGTCACTTAGACGTCAGGTCTGTGGTTATGACTTTAGAACTACCCAAGCACATGTTAGGGACTTGCTAAGCCCTTTCCATATATTATCTCATTAAATCTTCAAGGTAGACCTTGCCAACCCCATTTTATTTTATGATCATTTTTTAATTATATTTTTTATAGAGACAGGGTTTCGCTATGTCACTCAGGTGGGTTTGAACTCCTGGTCTCAAGTGATCCTCTCACCTTGGCCTCCCAATGTGCTGGGATTACAGGTGTGAGCCACTGTGCCCAGCCACCAACTCCATTTTAGAGAAAGATTTCAACCCACATATGTGTGGCTGAAAGCTCCTGCTCATCACCACTTTACCAAGCTGCTTACCTGCAGGCTGCCTTACTTTTTTCTTGTGCTACCTTCCGTGTCGTTTCTTTAATGTCCTTTTTCCTTTATTACAGTCGCTTTACAAGCTAGAACTTTTCTTCTTCCAGCTCTACACCACGACTTTTATGTACCCTCTGATAATGCAAATGATGTTTCCAATTCAAGTAGTAGAAAATGATCGATTCTAGGATATGTTTCATTGTTTTAGAGCACATAACCTGTCAGTGCGTTGATACTTCTTCTCACTGAATTGACTCATACTGCCTTTTTATTTGACTTTCACCTTTTTCCTTTAACAGTTTATTTCCATTTGACATTTTGAAACCCACGTAATAGTCCCATAGATAGTTGTTATTTTTTTTTAAATATAAACATAGAAATTGACCCTTCTGATCTGAAAGCTTGAAACTTGTATTTTTTTTAATTTTTTTTATCTGAGTTCCTTCTCTAAGAAATGACCTTCAGGCCTGGCAAAAAAAAGTATCAAAGAACTAGAACTCCCCAGATTATCACATCCAGACAATGAGAGAGATGCAGACCCCTCTTTCATTCATGATTGCTCCCTTACCCCTTCTGAGTTCCTGTTTTCTTATGCATTGTTACATTTCTTTTCTGCTGTATAAACCCCTAGTTTTAGCCAGTGAGGGAAATGGATTTGAGACTCCTCAGCTGCAATACCCAATTAAAGACTTCTTTCTTGGCAATTCTTGTCTCAGTCATTGGCTTTCTGTGCAGAGAGCAGCAGGACCTAAACAAAACCCTTGGTGTTTTGGTAATAATTTCCTATAGAAGTTTTTTCATATGCTTCAAATTTGACAGATGTTATTTTCTTTCAGATGTTTTAGTGTTGTAGTTTTCCCTATCACAACTGAAAAGATAAATACCATTTACATGAGGATTTGTTGTTCTCTGATATGCTTTACAGAAAGCGTTTTTAATACTGATTATTGAGTATAGTTTGATATGCACTTAAATTTGTATGAATCGGGTTCTGAGAGATTTTACTCTGCTATATTAGGCATGCCTCAGGTGCTGTTTTCGCAAGGTGATTTTTTTTTTTTTTTGAAATGGAGTTTCACTCTTACTGTCCAGGCTGGAGTGATCTCAGCTCACTGCAACCTCCGCCTCCCGGGTTCAAGCAATTCTCCTGCCTCAGCCTCCCAAGTAGCTGGGATTACACGTGTGTGCCACCATGTCTGGCTAAGTTTTGTATTATTAGTAGAAATAGGGTTTCACCATGTTGACCGGACTGGTCTCCAACTCCTGACTTCAGGTGATCTGCCTGCCTCGGCCTCCCAAAGTGCTGGGATTACAGGTGCAAACCACTGTGCCCAGCCTATGAGGTGATTTTTGCTGATAATTTTGAGGCTGTCACTCAGGGCTAGAGTCATCAGATACATCTTAGTGATATTTGCCATCTTCCTTTTTTATGCTTTGTTGGTGCTTTAGTTGTAGCTTGTGCCAGAATCAATGAAATACCACGAGCAGGGAAACCCTTCCTGTTTCATGTCGGCACCATGATTTAAACACTGAGATGCTCATACAGCCTTTATATGCTGCCCGAAGGGTACTCACAGTCACTGTGATGCAGCTGCACTTCCCGACAACCCATCACTGTATATGACATGAATCATCTCGATGGGTGTCATCACAGGGCATCACTGTGCCCTCTTCTTGCCTCGTAGGGACCTCTATTGATCCCACTCCTGAAGGCAAATGGATGATGCCAATGCAGTAATAGCACTGTTATTAAATAGGCTGCTTAAGCACTTTTTTCTCAATTTAATTTTACTGTGCTTTACAGGGAGAGTTACAATCATAAGCCACAATTAAAATCCTGACCATAAGGTACTCACTTTTTTTAGACAGCATATTAATGTCTATACAGCTTATTTTTAGGATGTTCTAGGGTCCTGTGTATACTAAGCCAAATAAACAGCAGGCTGAGAGTTCAGAATGTGCAGTGCTTTGGCATGACTCATGGCTTGGCCCAGGCTAGTCACTTACCGATTTTAAGATATCACTGAGGTCAGGCACAGCAGCTCATGCCTGTAATCCTAGCACTTTGGAAGGCTGAGGCAGGCAGATCATGAGGTCAGGAGATTGAGACCACCCTGGCTCACATGGTGAAACCCCATCTCTACTAAAAATACAAAAAAAAAAAAAAAATTAGCCGGGCGTGGTGGCATGCACCTGTAATCCCAGCTACTTCGGAGGCTGAGGGAGGAGAATCGCTTGAACCAGGAGGCGCAGGTTGCAGTGAACCAAGATTTTGCCACTGCACTGTAGCCTGGGTGGCAGAGTGAGACTCTGTCTCAAAAAAAAAAAAAAAAAAGACATCACTGAAAAAACAGGAGTTCTGGGATATATCTCCCAAGGGAACAACTGAGGCGCCCAGAGGGAGCATGAGGTGGGCAGAAATTAACCCAGTTGGAACTCATCTATGAACACTTGAGTGTCTGTCTACTTCTCATAACTCTCTTTGTCTCTGTTTCCGACATAGGTATCTTGAGGGGCTCCTAATTTCTCTGTGTTCACAATATACTAGACACATAGTGTAATAAGCACTCTATTTACATTATTTCACTAGATTTTTGACAACCATCACATGATATAAATATTAGGTTCCCAGATTATAAATTAGGAAACAAAAGCTTAGAGTAGTGACAGTCGAAATGTGATCTAAAAACTGTTAACAGTCTACAAATTGGGTTCAATGCATACTACCTGGGTGATGGGTGCCTCAAAGTCTCACAGATTACCATTAAAAAACTTACTCATGGAACCAAACACCTCCCATTCCTCAATAACTTATGGAAACAAAAAAATTTTAAAATAAGAAAAAAGAACTGTCCACAATGAAGTTAGAGCAAAACTTGAGAGTATTGAGGAACATTTATAGTAATTTAGCACTGCTAAGATACTTTTATTGCATTTTGCAAAAGTATTGGTCCATAATAGATGGGAAACAGCAAGAGAGGAAGAACTGAAGAAGCAAAGGGAGGAGAAAAAAGAAGGAACAAAGGTAAAAACAACAACAAGCTGATCCTTCACTGTAGACAGCTTGAGAAACAGGGGCTTAGACCTTTAATGATGAGTCCAAATTCCACATCAGGCAAATGTCAGAACTAAGATTTAAACCCTATCCTGGCTTCAAAGCCCTTGCTCTTTAGTATAACACTCTGTTACCTACTTGATAACAGTGATGATAAGTCAAGAAAGAAATAAAACAGCAATTTGATGACTATTTATCATTATGCTCTAGAGATTTAGGAACGCAAACTTCAAAATTTGTGGGACTGATATAAGAAGAGAGTTTATACCTAAGTCAAGATTCTGGCCTACAGCCACCATCATCTTTTTGACTGTCATAATCATGGTTAACATTAATTGGGAGCTAAGACCCAAGAATTGCCCCACGTGCTTAACACAAATTATCCTATAATCCCCAGGATAACCCAATGAGGCAGTTATGATTTGGCTTTGTAGCAGCAGAGCCAGGATGTAAATCAAGTGTGCTTGACGCCAAGCTCTTAACCACTAGGCTATACTTTTCCCATCTAAAATCCATGACAGATTTACACAAAGTTTTGGCAAGGCACTAGAACTTACTCATTAATACCAGATGCTGGGTTTAAATTTCATCTAGAGCTGTGTGATCTTGGACATGTTACTTAATCTCTCTGTGCTTCAGTTATCACTGTAAAATGGGCATGACAAGACCAGCCTCAAAGGTTTATGGTAAGAATTTAATTTTTTAAAATGTGTATTTGCACAGTCCTTGGCACATAGATAGTGTTCCATGAATGGTAGCTACTGGTAATATTAAAATCATAAATCGGTAGTTTTTAGGTTAACTCCAGAGTAAAATGAACATGGTGTATGATAGTGTGTGGATTTTGATTCTCAATCATAGATTTTACTAAACTTTGCTTTTCTTATTAACCTGTGGCTTTAAGGAGTTCTGTTGTACTATGAAAGAGGGAAATTAACTTAATTCTTCCTATTTGCTATGATACCACCCTCTTTTTTTTTTTTTTTTTTTTTTTTGAGTTGGAGTTTTGGTCTTATTGCCCAGGCTGGAGTGTGCAATGGCTCAGTCTCAGCTCCTTGCAACCTCCACCTCCCGGGTTCAACTATTTCTCCTGCCTCAGCCTCCCAAGTAGCTGGGATTACAGGCATGCACCACCATGCCTGGCTAATTTTGTACTTTTAGTAGAGATGGGGTTTTCCATGTTGGTCAGGCTGGTCTTGAACTCACGACCTCAGGTAATCCACCCGCCTTGGCCTCCCAAAGTGCTGGGATTACAGGCGAGAGCCACAGTGTTCAGCTGATGCTACACTCTTTATTTCAAATATTCCCACTTAATTACGTTGCTGCTCCTTTAAATATTAAAATATGAAGACTTCAATAAACATTAGGAAGCTCTTAATTCGGGGAAACCATTGTTTATGTACGTTTCATTAATTATCAAGATTACCAAGATGTATGATTTGCATTTTAAGAATGTAAGTTCCAGGCCGGGCGCAGTGTGTCACATCTGTAATCTCAGCACTTTGGGAGGCGGAGGTGGGCGGATCACTTGAGGCCATGAGTTCGAGACCAGCCTGGCCAACATGGCAAATCCCCGTTTCTACAAAAATAAAAAATTAGAGCCGTGGTATCGCACGCCTCTAATCCCAGCTACTAGGGAGGCTAAGGCAGAAGAAGTGCTTGAACCCGGGAGGCGGAGGTTGCAGTGAGCCAAGACCCTGCCATTGCACTCCAGCCTGGGAGAAAGAGCGAGACTCCATCGCAAAAATAACTTAAAAAAGAATGCAAGTTCCAGAGAGCACGCATGTTTGCTTATTTTATCCACAATGCCTAAAACGGTGTCTAGTGCTTAGCAGGTACTCAATATCTCTGTTGAATAAATGCATCTTATTGGATAACTGTCACAGCAATGCATCCTTCTTTGAATCGTGTTTAAGTTTGCCTTTTAAAAAATGTATCTTAAAAAAAAATAATAACATTTGCTCTTTCTCTGCTAAGAGAAGTCAGCTCTACTACACTGGAGGTGGGACGAGGGGAAGGAAATAAGGGCATTCTGTATTCATCTGCATGAGGCAGAAAAGCCAGGCAGGGGCCACTGGCTGAGCCTCTGCAGTAGGCGCGGGCGACTGCTGCGTGCACCGCGGCTGCAAGGCCTGGCAGCTTCCAGGACCGGCACCTCTGTGATCGCCTTCGGGGAGGGATGGGGCTCGGCGCCCTGTGCGGAACCGCGTCCAGCCACCGAGTCGCTGACACATCGCGATGAGTCAGATGCTCTGCGCGCCGGGCGGATGTGTCAGATCCGCGGCTGCATCCCGGCCCGGCAGGGCTCGCGGGGTTCTCCGTGCGTCCGAGCTCCGCAATGCAGCGCGGGGGAGGCGGATCGGGGCTGGTGGCGGGGGGGCAGCGCCCGGCTCCTCCCGGAGCAGGACGCCCAGAAGCCCGGGCAGCGGCGCCGCCGCTCCATAAGCCCTCGCGCCCTGCTGCTGGTCCTGGCCGGGAGCTCCTCTGAAACGGACTCTCCTGGGTGCGCCTGGCGGTTCTGCCTCCGTTATCTATTCACTGACCTCTCATCTCCTCGGAAGAGTTAAACGCTTCTCCTGTAGCTTCACTGACCTTTTTTGGGGGGTAACAAATCAAACAAAGAAGCTGATGTCTGAGTAAATAAAATGTCATGCCAGTGCCCTGGGTCCAGGAGGAGCCTGGGTTCTGCTTCGTTCTGTTTTCAGATAGGCGTCGAGCTCTCTCGTCAGGCTGGAGGGCAGTGGCCAGGCTAGCTCACTGCAGCCTCCGCCTCCCGGCTCGAGTGATCTTCCTGCTTTAGCTGCAACTCCAGGTGCTGCCACCGCGCCCTGAAATATTTCTTACAGGGGCCTTGCCTTGTTGCCCAGGCTGGTCTCAAACTCTTGGACTCTGGGGATCCACCCACCTCGGCCTACAGAGTAGCTAGGATGACAGATGCGCCTCCGTGCCCAGCTATGCCTATTCTTGAAGGCTCTCCATGTCATTTCCAAGGGCAGCCAGCTTTCTCTGTCATCAGGCTAGATGATTTCCAAGAGCCCTTCCAACTCTAAAATTCTACAAACAAAGATATTTTTTTCCAACCTAGTCCCTTTGAGCCAAGAAAATAACTCATTCATTGTATTAATTTAGACAGACCTACAAAGGTAGAAAGATTCTTAGAATTTTATTTCAGTAAAAATGAAATGTTTGGTCACTTGGGCAAGTACAGAGCTGTTTACACTTAAATTCCCATTTGTAAGAGTGAAATTCTATCCCCAAGTTCCAAAGGGAACAAAAGTCCTAATTCGGAGCCCAGTGCTCTGCGGCCTCTCAAGCCCTGGTAGGGCCAGGGCCCCAGGGGAGAGGACCTGGCTGCTGGGTCAGCAGTGTTTGAAGCCTCCCATTTTATTTGCAGCCACAGCCAGTGCCAAGTTCATTGTGAGCAGCACTTCCTGACTTGTTTGTGAGCTGCAGGCTGCATCAGGAAATAAAGTTTGTAAAATTACATTCTCTGGCTGAGTCTAGCCCTTTGTTGAAATAGCCACATTATCTATGACGACAGTGACAAGGCCAAAGGTGAGAAAATCTACATGAATTAGTCTCTCAAAAGTATTCAGATAAGGGCAGAAAGACCAGATGTTTCCTTTCTAAGTGACAAAGGGCTTGAGAATAAAAGGTAGGAAGAACAACTTGAAAGATTCACTTGGGTTTCTTTTTCAGTACCAAAGAATGTTACTAAGTTTCCCAAAAGCATTGCACCCCTGGATTCTAGTCTATTTTAATTTTTGAGACAGCCTCTTGCTCTGTCTCCTAAACTGGAGTGCAGTGGCATGACCACAGCTCACTGCTGCATTGAACTCTTAGGTTCAAGTGATCCTCTCGCCTTGGCCTCCCAAAATTCTGGGGTTACAAACATAAGCCACTGCACCTGGTCATCCCTAGATTCTAGATCAGAGCCTGGCACATAATAGATGTTCAGTAAATATTAAACAGATGTATGAATCAGACAGTCCTGGTCATCTACGTATCTTTACCTCCTGAGAGTTTTGTGGGGTTTTTTGGTTTGTTTTATTTTTTTATTTTTATTTTTGCTTGTTTGTTTTATTTTTATTTTGTTTTATTTTTTTGCTGGAATGCAGTGGTGTGATCTCGGCTCACTGCAACCTTTATCTCCCAGGTTCAAGCAATTCTTGTGCCTCAGCCTTCTGAGGAGCTGGGATTACGGGCACACAACCCCACGCCTGGCTAATTTTTGTATTTTAGTAGAGACAGGGTTTTGCCATGTTGGCCAGACTGGTCTCGAACTCCTGGCCTCAAGTGATCTGCCCACTGAGAGTTAATTCAGGAAAAACTATTAAATTATAAGCTCCTGAAGGCAGAGACTGGGTCCTTATAGGACCTGGCAAAATTATCAGCAAAGATTTGTTGAAATGAATAGGCTAAGAGCTCTTCTAGACGGGGGAAAGTGAGGAAACATAAAAGCTAATAATAAAGATTGGAAAAGTACATGGGTATATATCGGACAAATCCAGCATTTCTTGAAAAATTCATGTATTGATTCATTGATGACATATAAGCAAAGATAAGGTCATCTTTAACTGTAAATGTTAATACTTCTTCAGTAAGAGAAACAGCATGACTCAAGGCAATGGATTTATGGACATTAATTTGGCAGTTTTAGGACAAAATTCTAAGTGATTGATGATAGTGAAAAATTGAATTGCCTTAAATGCCTAACAGGAACTTTTTAAATAAACTATGATGCTTTCATACAATTATGTTTTCAGATAAAATCATGTTTTCAAAAACTATATATGGACATGGAGAAATAGTGTTAAGTCAAGAAGATATGGCGGCAGAAACCATTGACTTCCTACCCATACCACTTCCCTTCTCCTTCCTAACACCTCAAAATTTTGTTGGGATTTCTATCCTCCTCTGCACAGATGTGTGCTTCAGGGGAGGCAGTCCCCAGCCCTTCCCTGAAGGGTGAATCATTGGTGAGTGGTGAATGTGAATCCCCCTGGCTTGTGATCTGCTGAGACCGGGGAGTGTGATTCATTCCAGGCCAGTGAGGTGGATGAGAGTAGAGAGGCTTCTGGAAAAGTTTTCCTCTCTATTAAATTTTAGAGTCTACATGTGATAAAGCCACCATGCAGCCAGGCCTGAGGCTGAGCTGACAAGCCTGGGAGTGTGGAAAAATGCAAAGGCCCCAGATGGTTGATCTGGTGATCTCTTGACTCCTTAGCCTTGGAGGATACAGGTCAGGGACCAAGAGTCAATTCACCACTGTAAGTCAATTTCCACTATGGCTGATTTACTCACTTCTTTATTTTTAATTTTTTTGAGACAGAGTCTTGCTGTTTTGGCCAGGCTGGAGTGCGGTGTCATGATCTTGGCTTACTGCAACCTCCGTCTCCCGGGATCAAGCAATTCTTCTGCCTCAGCCTCCCAAGTAGCCAAGATTACAGGTGTGTGCCACCATACCCAGCTAATATTTTAATTTTTTTAGTAGCGGCGGAGTTTCACCATGTTGGCCAGGCTGGTCTCGAACTCCTGACCTCAGGTAATCCACGTGTCTCGGCCTCCCAAAGTGCTGGGATTACAGGCATGAGCCACCACGCCCGGCCTACTCACTGCTTTTAAATATTTAGATATGGTTGACTGATTTTCATTTTGTCTTCATGACAGCATTTAAGAAATATTAAAATTGTCTCCATCCCAGTTCATTGTTGCTATAACTGAAGACTGACTTTTGATGAGTTGTCCAGCTAAAGAACTCATCTTATTTCCAAACTTAGTATGTGAGCTAATTGTTCCTTACAGTTTAAACCAATAGCATATTAAGTCCAGCTTCCTCTTAATTGCAACTAAAAGTATACCACTGGGATACATGCAGTATAAGAGAGAGAGAGACTTGGGGGTAGGGAGAGAGAGAGAGAATGAATTATTTCTGGGTTGTAGGAGTGGGAATATAGCTGATTTATACCTTTACTGTATATTCATCTTTGTATTTCTCTGTATTTTCTAAATTTTCTGTAATGAACATCTTTGCTATTATGAATAAAGTGGAAAGGTTTTTTTGAGACAGTGTCTTGCTCTGTCACCCAGGCTGGAGTGCAGTCATGCAATCTGGACTCACTGCACGCCCCACCTCCCAGGTTCAAGCAATTCTCATGCCTCAGCCACTCAAGTAGCTGAAATTACGTGCGTGCCACCCCACCCAGCTAATTTTTGTATTTTTAAGTAGAGACAGGGTTTTGCCTTGGTGTCCAGGCTGGTCTCAGACTCCTGGCCTCAAGGGATCCATCCTCCTCGGCTTCCCAAAAAGCTGGGATTACAGGCATGAGCCACCACCTGAAAGTTGTTCTTAAAAACTAGTTTGAGGGCTATAAATCGTATGAGTGCTAATCTAGAAGGTTGTAACATCATTGACAACTGACATCTAGAGCTTAATAAAGTGGTAGGTGGGCAGGTGAGACTTCCCAAACGAGGAGTGATTGAATTAATTCTAGAAGACTGAGTATGCATAGGATGAGTAGGAAGAGGTGAAGGTTAGGACCTCTCCATCCATTGTTCGTGATTTGGCACTGGAAGACTGAAAGGCCATATTCACAATTTTCAGGCTCATGCCTGTAATCTCAGCACTTTGGGAGGCCGAGATGGGTGGATCACGAGGTCAGGAGTTTGAGATCAGCCTGGCCAACATGGCAAAACCCTGACTCTACTAAAAATACAAAAAGTTAGCCAGGCATGGTGGTGGGCGCCTGTAACCCCAGCTACTTGGGAGTCTGAGGCAGGAGAATCGCTTGAACCTGGGAGATTGAGGTTGAAGTGAGGCAAGATCGTGCCATTACACTCCAGCCTAGGGAACAAGAGCAAGACTCTACCTCAATAAACAAAAAAAAAACAATATTTATTGTCTCCTCCTTGCCTCATGTTTTACAAATATGTCATCTCCTTTCATCATTGCAACAGTAGTGAAAGCAGGTAGTATTATCTTCATTTTGTAGAGGTAAGAAGTGAAGCTCAAATGTGCACACAAGTAATAAATATCAGAACTATGATTTTAATTCAGATCTGACATTAAACATTGTGTTCAGCACTTACTGGGAGTGCAAATCACGGAACATCAGAGCCAAAGAGATGATTCAGAAAAAAAGCTGTTGTGATTGTAAGTGACAGGAATCCAACTCAAAGTACTTAAGCAAAAATGGAAATTTTTGCCTTAGGTAGCTAGGAAGGAATGGAGGGAAACCAGCAACAGGCTTGACTGTGCCTGAGGTGAAGGAAGGTAGACTGTACCAGAGGTGTGGAAGCTTAGGAGACAGCTTCCCAAGGCTGGAAAGAGGGGAGCTCGGAACATGCCTCCACCATACCACTGCCCACTTCCCATGACCTCTGCCCCCAAACCTAAAGTCCCAAAGAGGCAGCTTCTCAAAGCAAAAGTGGAACGAAGGTTAAATTCGTCTGAAAGTCCATCCAACAATTTCTGGAAAGAGTCTCTGCATCATTTTATTATTTATATGTCATTGCTTTATGCATAATATTGTTTGCCCTTAAAAAACAAATCTGGACACAGCAAGTTGTTTATTCGCAGAGAGAGAAACCTTACTCACACTTCCGGTCATCCAGCAGCAAAGAATACTGACCACAGAGTGACCCTTAAGGGTAAGGCTTTAATGAGCGTTAGGCTGAATGCCTGTTTTCCAACCTGGTGCAAAATATTTATATTTTAGAAATTGTGATTTTAGGCCAGGAACGGTGGCTTACGCCTGTAATCCCAGCTTTCTGGGAGGCCAAGGCAGGCAGATCACCTGAGGTCAGGAGTTAAGACCAGCCTGGCCAACATGGTGAAACCCTGTCACTACTAAAAATACAAAAATCAGCCGGGTGTGATGGTGGTTGCCTGCAATTCCAGCTACTGAGGAGCCTGGGGCAGGGAGAATTGCTTGAACCCAGAGGCGGAGGTTGCAGTGAGCCAAGATCATGCTACTGCACTCCAGCCTCACAGAGTGAGAGTCCGTCTCAAAAAAAAGAAATTTTAACATTACTGCAAGAGGGGCTTTTATTTCCTTTTTCCTCTATCCAGTCCCTAGATTAAGAGTTGGCAATTTTTTTCTACAAAGGACCAAATTGTAAATATCTTTGACTTTGGAAACCATGTGATCTCTGTTGCAACTGCTAAACTGCCTTTGTCTTGCAAAAGCAGCTGTGGATGACATGTATGCAAATGAGCATGGCTGTGTTCCAATAAAACTTTATTTTCAAAAACAGGAAGTCAGCCAGGTTTTGTTCACAGGTCTTGGCTTGCCCTAGATCACTGATTATTTTTCCCAACTTAAAAATTACCATTTTTTGTTGGTTTTAAACCCATGCCAGAACAAGAGAACTTCACAATTTTCTATGGGTATCCTGTGTTTTAGTTGTTTGGAGGACTGTCCAAGGAATCAGTCCGCAATAGGAATTATTGTTACCTGTTTTATGTTTCGGTTGGTTCCAGAGAGGAATAATCTTATCAAGGCATGTAGGTTAAAAAAGTTTTAAATTAGTAAAACTATAGCTATAGAAAAATAAATTTAATGTTTTTAAACCTTGCATTTAAAAGGTAAATTTGGCTGGGTGCGGTGACTCATGACTGTAATCCCAGCATTTTAGGAAGCTGAAACCGCTGGATGGTTGAGCCCAGGAGTTCAAAACCAACCTGGGCAACATGGAGAGACCCCATCTCTACAAAAAATACAAAAATTAGCTGGGCATGGTGGTGCACACCTGTAGTCCCAGCTACCTTGGGAGGCTGACGTGGGAGGACCACTTGAGCCCAGGAAGTCAAGGCTGCAGTGAGCTGAGGTCGCGCCACTGCACTCCAGCCTGGCACCTGGTGACAGAGTGAGACTCTGTCTCCAAAAAAAATAAATAATAAATAAATACATAAAATTAAAAGTCAATGTAAGTAAGAAAAGAAAGATGCAAACTGAATTGTGAGTAGATGGAGGGATCATACATTTGGGGGGCCAGTAAATATTTTCCTCACTGTGGTGGGGAAATTGATAGGTGAAATAATAGAGTAGCTGTTATTTTAAGTCTGCAGGAAATTTTGCCCAATGACAAATATGGAATTCAAAATCTCTTTATCGGTTGTGCCTGACTAGTTTTCTTTTTCTTTTCTGATTAATAACAATTTATTATTATATGTTTAAAAAATCTGGACTTATAGAACATTTTAATAATTGTTCCTATACAGCATTAAATGCACACTATCTTAAACTTAAAAAGAAACTCCATTTTGGTGATAGCTATTATCATTTCTTAAACCATGACTAGCAAACATCCTCAGAAATATAAGAGTACTTCACATGTGCATGGTTACCTTGGAAATTATGGTGGGTTGGGCACTATTATTCTTACTTTCAGATATAAAACAACATAGAGACTGATTTTTTACAAATCACATATCTAGTAACCTCGCTCTGTTGCCCAGGCTAGAGTGCGGTGGCACCTGGGCTCACTGCAACCTCCACCTCCTGGATTAAGCGATTCTCCTGCCTCAGCCTCCAGAGTAGCTGGGATTACAGGTGCCCACCACCGCACCTGGCTGATTTTTGTATTTTTAGTAGAGATGGGTTTCACCATGTTGGCCAGGCTGGTCTTGAACTCCTAAACTTCGGATCTGCCTGCCTCAGCCTCCCAAAGTGCTGGGATTACAGGCATGAGCCACCACGCCTGGCCTCCACATTCTTACATGCCACAGTTACCAAGCTGCCTTTGTTGACATACAGACTTTTCAACTTGCAATTGCCTTACAGATAAAAATTGTGAATAAAAGAAGAAACTTTCAGTTTTCAGCTGCAACTTAGAGAACAATTTAAAAAATAATAATCAAAAAGATTATAGTATGTCTTTTGGGCATAGTACTTAAATCAGTAGAATAAAGGGGTAGAAAATACGTACATGGACTTTTCCTTCTTTTTTTTTTTTTTGAAATAGGGTCTTGCTCTGTCACCAGGCTGGAGTGAAGTGATGCAATTACTGCTCACTGCAGCCTCAACCTCCCGGCCTCAAGTGAGCCTCCCACATCAGCCTCCTGAGTAGCTAGGAACAGGCTTGAGTGCCACCCTGCCTGGCTAATTTTTTTTTTTTTTGTAACGTATCGGGGTTTGACATGTTGCCCAGCCTGGTCTCAAACTCCTGGCCCCAAGCCTCTGGCTCAGTCTCCCAAAGTGCTGGGATTACGGGTGTGAACCATGGCACCCGGCTCGCATTGTGCATTTCTAGAGGGTCAGGTGAACCACACAAGTTCCCAGATGTGCTTCCATGTTTCACAGTGAATTCATGTTTTTGGCCCAATCATGACAATTTAGACTGTTTAAGAAGGTGTGTACCAACTTTAATATTTTATTTTATACCGGTGATGCCTGAATTTTATTTGAAAAAATGTTATTTTACTGTTATTGTAGCAGGCTTGATCATTGTCCTTGAGACTTTCCTATTCTGTGACACACTGACCTAAGAATCAAGTCGATATCTGGATGTGAGAAATCTGTGATGAGGATAGCAAAAAATTATATTGCTTTAATAGAAAAATTATTTAATAATTCCCATGTATTGATTTCAGTTGAATCTATTCTGCATTTAACTGACAATCAGTAGTTTCCAAGCTATTCCATAGTTTTAGCTTCAACACATAGTACATGCTTAAAAAACATTAGTTGAATGAATGAATGATTGAATGACTACAGACTTTCAGGACCTGGAAGGGAGGATGTAAAGAATCCAGGGCCAAGTATCATGCACACACCAGGGCATCTAAATCCCCTCTGAAAGCCAGCTTCCTTTCCCACGACCCAAGTGTTCTTTTCTTTTATGAGTTTTCTTTAATCGTGACAAAATATATATAATACAAAATGTACCATTTTAACTGTTTGTAAATCACAGTTTGGTGTTATTCACTACATTCACACTGTTGTACAACCATCCCCACCAACCATCTCCAGAGCTTTTTCTTCCTCCCCAACTTACACCCTGTCTGTACCCATTAATAATAACTCTCCATCCTTTCTCCCCTGAGGGAAACTATTCTTGCTACTCTTCTGGTTTTTTTTTTTTTTTTTTTTTTTTTTTAAATAGTTGCCATTCTAAGGGTATGGCCTAATTAGTTTTTAACTAGTTGAGAAGATGAAGAAAAAAGAGAGCAAATGAGCATGAGAATCCAGTAAGAACCAAGCAGAACCAGTCTACTCCTGTCTCTGGATATGACCACTCTAGGCACCTCATGTGAGGGGAGTGATACTACGTTTGCCCTTCTGTGTCTGGCTGATTTCACTTGGCATAATGTCTTCAGGGTTCATCAATGTTGTAGCATGTGTAAGACTTTCATTTCGTTTATTTTTTTTATTTTTTTTTGAGACGGATTCTCACTCTGTCACCCAGGCTGGAGTGCAGTGGCGCGATCTGGGCTCACTGCAACCTCCGCCTCCTGGGTTCAAGTGATTCTCCTGCCTCAGCCTGCCAAGTAGCTGGAATCGCAGGTGCTCACCACCATGCCCAACTAATTTTTGTATTTTTAGTGGAGACAGGGTTTCACCATGTTTGCCAGGCTGGTCTCAAACTCCTGGCCTCAAATGACCCACCCACCTCAGCCTCCCAAAGTGCTGGGATTACAGGTGTGAGCCACCACGCCCGGTCCTTCATTCCTTTCTAAAGCCGAATGATTCCGCACTATGTCCTGTTGTATGTATGTATCATACATTTTGCTTATCCATTAATCTGTCAGTGGACATTTGGATTGTGTCCACCTTTTGGCTATTGTGAATGACGCTGCTTTGAACATGGGTGCAGAAATATCTGCTTGAAAGCCCTGCTTTCAATTCTTTTGGGAATACACCCAGAAGTGCCATTGCTGGATCTATGATAATTCTGTTTAACTTTTTGAAGAACTTCTATATACTTTTTTGTTTGTTTTTGGTTCTTGACACAGAGTCTGGCTCTATTGCCTAGGTTGGAGTGCCATGGCACCATCTCAGCTCACTGCAACCTCCGTCTCCTGATTTTCCCACCTCAGCCTCCCCAGTAGCTGGGACTACAGGCATGCACCACCACATTCAAATAATTTTTGTACTTTTAGTAGAGACGGGGTTTTGCCATGTTGACCAAGTTGGTATCGAACCCCTGAGCTCAAGCCATTCACTTGCTTTGGCCTCGCAAAATGCTGGGATTACGGGTGTGAGCCACTGTGCCCAGCCTGCCATACTGTTTTGTTGTTGTTTCTTTTCCTTTTTTTCTTTTTTTTTACAGTGGCTGCACTATTTTATGTTTTCACCAGCAATGCACAGGGGTATTGATTTCTCCACATTCTCATCAACACTTGCTATTCTGTTTTGTTTTTTTTTCTTAATAGTTGCCATTCTAAGGGTATGGCCTAATTAGTTTTTAACTAGGTGAGAAGATGAAGAAAAAAGAGAGCAAATGAGCATGAGAATCCAGTAGCAACCAAACAGAACTAAAGACTCAAGACTTCCTATAAGCAGCCGTGGACTGTTCTTTTGCCTTGCCTGTTATGGGTATTCCTGAAGTAGCAAGATCTCAATACACTAATAAGAAAACAGATTATGTCATAACCTATTTGACATAAAACATAATCAGTGTATCTGTTTTATATAATTCCAAATATATATGGCAATTTAAGAACATACAATAAGATCAAACAATTCAGGAAAAAATAGAGGAAACTCAAGCATTTAGATCAAGAATATCACATGTGAATTGACATTACATTATACTATTTTTTCCAAAATCAGTGGAAACGTCTCAATTCCAGCATTTGCTAGGAGTCCAGTGACCAACCAATCCTGAAATGCTCCCTTCCACTGCCCTCCCTGGCACCTAAGTACACCCTTGGGCTTCCATGTCCTCAAAGTGCCATCTGCCTGACTCCCACACCCAACAGAGAACAGTACTCATATCGGAATAATTTAACCTTGCTATTGTTTCTCACTGCCAGATGGAGTTTTCTTGTATATTTGTCATCTTCCAGCAACAGATGGTGCTGGTCTACTCCACAGCAATTCTGCTCCATCGTGTTCCCCTCATAATCTTCCTACAGGGAATAAGCTTAGCTACAAGTGCTCCCAGTTCAAGTTCTCTCTTTAGTGACTACAGCCATGCACAGCAATTGCTCCTAGGATGTAGACACTGTGCCCATCAGAATAGCTGCATTTGGAGGAACTTTTACAATAGCACTGGTTTTGTATTAGTCCAACCCAGCTCTCTTCCACAAATTCTGGGGACTGGGCTTTAGTCTTGATTACCAGTTTGGACATCCATTTCCTCAAGATAATTTTTGAAATAGACTTAATTTTTCAGAGCAGTTTCAGGTTCACAGCAAAATCAAGCAGAAAGTAGAGAGTTCCCATCTAGTGGTATACAGAACAGAATTCATTAGGTGAGGAAAGTACACTGCAGAACATTATCTATATTGCAATCACATGTGCATTTTTATCCTAAGAAAGAGGTCTGGCAAGGGCCAGTTATGGTGGCTCAGACTTGTAATCCAGCACTCTGGGAGGCCAAGCAGGAGGGTCTCATGAGGCCAGGAGTTTGAACCCAGCCTGCTCAACATAGTGAGACCTGCCATCTCTACAAAAATAATAGTAATAAATAGAAATTTTTTAAAAAGTAAGAGATCTGGCAGTATATTATCTCCGGTCTCTGGAGACTGGGACTATAAGAGGTATTCAGTTTTTTGCATTGCTGTATTGTTTGAATTTTCTACAATAAGAATGTTAAAAAAATTAAAGATATTCTACTTAATAATAAAGTACAGTGTATTAGTCTGTTCTCAGGCTGCTAATAAAGACATACCCAAGACTGGGTCATTTATAAAGGAAAGAGGTTTAATGAACTCACAGTTCCAGATGGCTGGGGAGGCCTCGCAATCATGGTGGAAGGCAAGGAGGAGCAAAGGCACGTCTTACATGGCAGCAGGCAAAGAGAAAATGAAAACCAAGTGAAAAGGGTTTCCCCTTATAAAACTATCAGATCTCACAAGACTTACTCACTACCATGAGAACAGTAGGGGGGAAACAGCCCCCCACGATTCAATTATCTCCCACTGGGCCCCTCCCACAATATGTGGGAATCATGGGAGTTACAATTCAAGATGAGATTTGGGTGGGGACAAAGCCAAACCATATCAAACAGCAAGTCCTTGAATAATGTCTTTTTTCCTTTCAACATCATTTCTTTATGTTGATGAGAAGAAAAAATTGATTCCCAGCCAGGGCCACTGTCTGTGTGGTGTGCGTGTTCTCCCCATGTCTATGTGGGTTCTTTCTGGGTACTCGGGTTTCCTCTCACATCCCACAGACATACCCATTAAGTGAATTGTGTCTAAAATGGTCCAGGTGAGAGTGTGTGGGGGTGTATGTGAGTGCTCCCCGTGATAGGATGGGTTCCCACCTTGTGCCCTGAATTGCTGGGAGAGGTTCCAGCCACCAGTGACCCTAAACTGGACTAAGCAGGCAAATCATTATGTTACTTGTTTTGAATCACCTTTCTTAAATGTTAAGCAGAGCTCACATTTATTTCAGCGTTTAATATTAGAAGTGCTCTGTGCTCTGGGTCTTTATTTGAAAGTTGGGTCATGTTTTTGTGATTAGAAATCTGCCAGAGGACCTTAACTCTTGTTTATATCAAGTAGCTTATGGTCAAATTGATTTTGTTATATATCTTTTCACCTAAAGTTGAAATTTCCAAGAACCTATTGACAACATTAAGTAAAAAATTACTGTGCTAGATTTTTTTTTATACAAAGAAAAGCTCATGGTGTAATTACTTGGTTTCTTATGTTACTTTTGTCATTAAGTCTTAGCAATGTCACAGAGGCATTTTCCTAGTTGGTTTTTGTAGGCTAGATACTCCTTTTTTTTTTTTGGCCATGTTTATGGAATCTAAGAATAAGTTGATGGACTCCTTCTGGTTATTTTGTAATGTTTAGATTCCTCATATTACAGACTTATTATCATCTGACAACAATGTATTATATATAATTGCATATTGATCATCAGAGCATAATAGGCTGTGACAGAAAAGTTTAAAAAAAGGATATTTCTTCCAAGAGATTAAAAAAGCTTTATGGGAATAATCACAGAAAATATGATATCAATGTGTATATTTGTGGGATGTGAGAGGAAACCTGAGTACTCAGAAAGAACCCACATAGACATGGGAAGAACTCGCATACCACACAGACAGTGGCCCTGGCTGGGAATTAATTTTTTCTTCTCAACAACTTTATAAGGAAATGGTGTTGAAAGGAGTACTAAATGGAGTATTGAAAACTAAGTTGAGACAGATGCTATGATTATTTTATGAGTGAAAAACTGAGGTCATGGGAGCTATGTACAATCTAGCAAAATGGAAGTCAGGAATAGATGTAAAAGCTTTCTATTTTTCCTCAAAACATTCATACAAGTCCTTTTCCACTTCCTGAAACATGTCTGGTCAAAATTCCTGATATTTCTATATTTTTGGTTTCCCAGTAACTATGATGTCACAAGCATCAAAACAATTACTATATACTTACTAATCATTTCAACTTGTCGGCAAGGTTGTCTTATTTCTATGGCCTATATTTGCATTAATTTGTTTTAACATTTATTTATTTAGAAATGGAGTTTCGCTCTCGTCACCTAGGCTAGAGTGCAATTGTGTGATCTTGGTTCATTGCAACCTCCGCCTCCCAGGTTCAGGTGATTCTCCTGCCTCAGCCTCCCGAGTAACTGGGATTACAGGCACTCACCACCACGCCTGGCTAATTTTTGAATTTTAGTTAGAGACGGGGTTTCACCACGTTGGCCAGGCTGGTTTCGAACTCCTGACCTCAGGTGATCCACCTGCCTCAGCCTCCCAAAGTGCTGGCCAATTTTTTTTATTTTTAGTAGAGAAGAGGTTTCACCATGTTGGCCAGGCTGGTTTCAAACTCTTGGCTTCAAGTGATCTGCCCCCTGCGCGGCTACTTTTGAGCCACTGCGCCTGGCTACTTTAATTTTTGTAGTGATAGGATCTCACTCTGTGGCTCAGGCTGGAGTGCAGTAGCTAGATCATGGCTCACTGCAGACTCGAACTCCTGGGCTCAAGGGATCTTCCCACTTCAGGCTCTGGAGTAGCTTGGACTACAGGGGCATGTCACCACACCTGGCTAATTAAAAAAATTTTTTACTTTTTGCAGAGATGGAGACTCACTTTGTTGGCCAGGCTGGTCTCAAAACTCCTGGTTTCACATGATGCATTATTTTTTAACCTACAGCAGTGCTTCAAAGTCACAGAGATATTTGCCCTAGATCATTAAACTGCTTCTATTTAGAAGTTATTTTTGTTTTCATTAAAAAAAAGCCATAAACAAATCTAGAAATAAAGGTGGAAACATTTATTACTTTTTTTCAAGATTGAGAATAGTCTTTCATCCGTTCTCCAGAATTTTCATAATTGTCTCACAGCCTCTCCTGCCAGTCAGAAGTCCTGAGTGTGCTGACGTTTGCAACACTTCCCTTTTCTGCTCTGCAGTTTGAATCATCTGCAACTTCACAGGGTTAGTAATAAAGTCGGCTGAAGGGCAGATTTCATCCTGACCCTGGCAACAGTCACTGCTACCTAAAGCAACTGACTCAGACTTCTCCAGGGCTCTTTTTTCCTCCCCACTAGGCAGTTTTCTCTCTATATATGGTAATAACGCTCTCGCGCAGCGGCCGCTGGCTTCCCCAGGAAAACTGGGCAGTGGCATCACGTTACCAGAAACTTTGTAGGACTGTGGCCACGGTCGTTTTTCTGCTAGTAAGGGTGAAAGTCGATTATGAAAGCAATTGCATCTTCCGAGAGCGATATTCTCCACATCCCTCCGGACTTAGGGGTGCAGGGGCCGAGCCGGCACCCCCTGCACGCCCTGCGGATGACTCATTGCGCTTGCACGGCCGCAGCCGGGCTTGGTGGGGGTGACGCGGCCCGGGAACGCAGGCGGCCTCCACCCTCTGGAAGCCAACCTGAGTCTCGGCGCTGTGTCTTTCTCAACATCGGAAATGCTGCTCCTATTTGCATAGCGCGTGCCCTTAATCCGAGTCCTGTTAGTGCCTGCCATTGTCACCAAAACGCAGTGAAAGGTGGGTCAGTGATCTAAGCCCTTTACTCATCAGGGAAACTGAGGCTCATGAACGTCTCGCCCAAAGTCACACCTAAATTGCACAGCTTAGTTGTAAATACAGAATTGCGGAGGGAGGCACTGTGCTTGTGTCTCTCCATGCTGCGTTTTAGATTTCCTTTACAAGGGTCAAACACCATCTACCTTCATATAATTAACTTCCATTTCACTTTAAATATATAGAAAGCGACAGAGAGGAAGTTTAAGGAAGGGGGTGAATAACACGTATGGGAGTCCCATTTGTGGAAACATCACTCCAAATCAGTATGTATGTATGTGACGGAGTCTCGCTCTGTTGCCAGGCTGGAGAGCAGTGGCACGATCTCAGCTCACTGCAACCTCTGTCTCCCGGGTTCAAGGGATTCGCCTGCCTCAGCCTCCGGAGCAGGTACTACAGGTGTGCTACCAGGCCAGGCTAATTTTTGTATTTTTAATAGATACGGGGTCTCACTATGTTTGCCAGGATGCTCTCCATCTCCTGGCCTCGTGATCCACCTGCCTCGGCCTCCCAAAGTGCTGGGATTACAGGCTTGAGCTATCGCACCCGGCCTCAGTTACACTTTTTTCTCTAGTGAAGTTCATCAAAGGAAAGCCCCAGTTATTCAGAATGCCAAAATTTAAGGAAATGTGCAAAAATATTTATTTCTATCTTTTTAATGTGATCTCATTAGCTTTAAATAGCTATATGTTCCTTGCTTTTTTGGGAGATGAAAACAATGTATCTTCCAAACAGTTACCTAAAAATAGTAGAAACTTTACTCAGGGAGCCAGACGCCATGGCTCACGCCTGTAATCCCAGCACTTTCAGAGGCTGAGGTGGGCAGATTGAACCCAAGACTTTGAGACCAGCCTGGCCAACGTGATGAAACCTCGTCTCTATTGAAAATAGAAAAGTTAGCTGGGCATGGTGGTGCTCATCTGTGATCCCAGCTACTTGGGAGGCTGAGGTGGGAGAATCACTTGAACTGAGAAGGCTGAGATTGCAGGGAGCTGATGGTGCCTTTTATTTTCAAATGCAGTAATATTTATTTTACTGGCTGGATATTGTTAGAAAGGGAGTAGGAGAAAACTGAATGTTGTTAGAATATTTAAAAATATGCAGCAGTCTCACAAGCTTCAGTAAGTTTTAAGTTCCTTTGGGCAGGTGTGATACTTATGACATCAAGGCAAGAATACTCACTGTAGAGCATGTTAGACAAAATACACACTCAACGGATGTTGACTAAAACCATTCTTACTGCACTGTTCAAAGCAATTTTTTTTTCTGCTCTTTTTATTTTTTATTGCATTTTAGGTTTTGGGGTACATGTGAAGAATATGCAATATTGTTGCATAGGTACACACAAGGCAGTGTGATTTGTTGCCTTCCTCCCCTTCACCTATATCTGGCATTTCTCCCCATGCTGTCTCTCCCCAACTCCCCACCCCCCACTGTCCCTCCCCTAGTTCCCCCTAACAGACCCCAGTGTGTAGTGCTCCCCTCCCTG